>CAUYRH010027668.1:0-79004 GCA_963574655.1 Perodicticus potto | reverse complement strand
GACTTTACCTCTTTCATGTTTACATGGATGGAGCTGGAACATATTCTTCTTAGCAAAGTATCTCAAGAATGGAAGAAAAGTATCCAATGTACTCATCCCTAGTATGAAGTTAATTTAAAGGTTTCATATGAAGGGTATAACCCAGCTATAACACAAGTATATGGGGAAAGGGGCAAGGGTAGGGAGGGCAGAGGGTAGGCTGGGGTGGAGGGAGGGTAACTGGTGGGGCCACACCTACGGTGCATCTTAGAAGGGTACAGGTGAACCTTACTAAATGCAGAATACAAATGTCTTCATATAATAACTGAGAAATGCCAGGAAGGCTATGTTAATCAGCTTGATGAAAATAGTTAAGATTGTATATGAAACCAACACATTGTATCCCTTGATTGCACTATTGTACACACAGCTATGATTTAATAATAAAGACAATAAAATTAAAAAGAAAAAAAGAAAATGTCCATACACCTGAAAAATGAGTTGTTTAAAGTGGAATGGTTTTTCATGAGCCTCCAGGAGGAAACTCCTTAACTCAATAGTCTATTGTGCTGAAACCACAAAAAGGAAGGGGAGCAGCACTTGGAAGGTTCAAGTCTTCCCGAAAGGCTTGTTCTGTTTTGCCCTTAGGGTTGAAACCTTAAGGGTAAGTAAGGGCGCAGGTATAAGGACATATGTCTGACCTCCCAACCCATCGGAATTGGGAACTCAGTTTTATGGTTTCTCTGGGGTCCCTTTTGCTAAAAGGGGAGTTCATTCAGTTGGTTGGGGGCTTAGGATTTTATTTTTATTTCTTAGAACTTTCAGTCCTATCCCTCAGGGAGAGGAGATGGGCTGGAGATTGAGTTCAGTCAACAGCAGCCAAGATTTACTCAATCATGCCTAAACAACACACTTGCATGAAAACTCTAAACCATGAGGTTTAAAGAGCTCCAAGGTTGGTGAACACACTGAAGTGCTGGGGAGGTGGAGAAGCTGGAGAGGGCAGGAAAGCTCTGGGAGGATGACACTACAGAAGGACTCAGGGAAGCTCTGTGCTCCTCATCCGCACTTTACCCTTTGCATCCTATCCATGAGGCTGTGTGTCTGTATCCTTTGCAATATCCTTTATGATAAACCAGTAAATAAAGTCAATATTTCCCTGAGTGTTGTGAGCCATTATATCAAATTATCAAACAAGAGGAGGGGGTTAAATTGGGTTAACCCCCAATTTACAATCAGTTGTTCAGAAGTATAGGTGACAACCTGAGACTTGCAATTGTTGTCTGAAGTGGGAAGGTAGCTCGAGAGACTGAACCCTTAACCCGTGAAGTCTGCGCTAACTCCAGGTAATGAGTGTCAGAAGGCAGCTAAATTGTAGGCTGCCTAGTTGGGTCCTTGGAGAATTAGAGATTTGTTTGGTGTCAGAAGTGTTGTGAGTATAGGCAGAATTATAAAAAACAATCCTAAAATTCATATGGACCCAAGAAAGAGTTTGACTAGCCAAAGTAATCCTAAGCAAAAAGAACAAAACTAGAGGCATTATGTTACCTGACTTGTAATTATACCATAGGCTGTAGGAACTGAGTCAACACGTACTATTATTAAAAACAGACATGTAGATCAATAGAATAGAGAACCCAGAAATAAAGCCAACTGATATTTGACAAAGTCAATAAAATTTAAACTGGGGAAAGGATGCCATTCTCAACAAATAGTGCTGGGAAAATTTGATTGCCATGTGCAGAAGAAGGAAACAGGACCACTCTTTCTCACCATATACAAAAATCCACTCAAGGTAGACTAAAGACTTAAATGAAAGACCCGAAACTATGACTATACTAGAAGAAAATCTAGGGAAAACTCCCTGGATGTTGGTCTAGGCAAAGACTTAGTGAATAAACCTCAGAATCACAAGTAACAAAAAAAAAGGCAAATTGATCTAAATTAAATTAATATTTCTGCACAGAAAAGAAAGAATTAACTAAGTGAATAGACAACTTCTGGAATGGAAGTTGTCCATCCACCTATTTATCCAATAAATTTACTGAGGATCTACTATGTGCAAGAATTGGCCCTGGCATGGGGCTAGTAGGATTGAACAAAACAGACAAAAATTTCTGCTCTCATGGGTCTTATTTGAAGAGGCAAAAAATTAAATACTTAAGTAAACTATATAGCATTTTAGAAAGTATGAAGTGTTAATGAAAGTGGATGGGAATGTTGTGGGGAGACAGATGAAATGGCATATAGGGTAGTTGGGGATGTTCCCACTGTAAATGTGGCATTTGGGTGAGGTCCCAAGAGGACTAAGTTGTGAAGCATGCGGGTTCTGGGTGACAGGTGTTATTAAGGAAGGAAGAACAGGCACAAAGTCCTGGAGGTGGACCTGTGTCTGGTCATTTTCAGTGTTTGGAATGGAGTGAAACAGGTAAGATCAGGAGAGCAAGACCGGAAGAGTCAGGTCTGGCAGAACCTTGCAAGTCATAGTAAGGACCTGGACTTCTATTTCTCTGAGGTGGAAAGTGGTTGGAGCTTTCCAGCAGATGTCGTGATCTGAGTTACATTTTAGCTGGAGGCTGGAGTACAGGAGGATAAAGATAGAAGAGGCAAATGTTGGGAAGTCGTTAACAATATTATCACACTCCAACTCAAAGTTCTCCAGTAATTTTCCAACACAGATAGGATAAAATTGAAGCTCTTTTGAATAGTCTGTAAAGTTCATCATGATTCGATGCCTTCTATCATTTTGATCTCACCTCTTGCTCTCCTGCCAGTGCCATCCCCATTATTCTCTTGTCTGATTGACAGCCTGGGAAATGTCTATTAAACCTTCAAGTCACAATTCAAATGCCTCCTCCTCCAGGAAATCTTCCCAGTTTTCACCTATGCTCCCATCTCATATGGATAGTTGAGCACTTGTTTTACTGTTATATTTTTGACTTTTTCCCCACTAGAATATGTGCTTCTTGAGGGTAAAGACTCTGCTTTTCATCCTTGTTATATTAAAAAAATCCAAAAAATAAATAAAAAAAGATTGGGGGTGGGAGAAAAGTTTGAATGACTTACTTAATCATAGAGTATGTGTAGGCTGGGTTTGGGGGTGGGATGGAGGGAACATACTCAAGTTTGAGATCTGAGATCATGAGTTCCTAGAGGCTTTTTTTTTCTTCTTAATCTGAAAAACTCAAGAGGCCACTGAAGTTCTTTTTTTCTTAGGATGACAGGGCAAAGGAGATGACGATTTTCCAGTATTGCTTCTATCTGCTGTCATCTCACACGTTTTTAGAAAAAAAAAAAAATTAAGCCCCTCACTATTCCTTGTAGCAATCTTGTACCAGAGTTCTGCCTGGAACATTCCAAAAGAAAAAGCAAAAGTTAGAAAATGGAAAAACGTCACTTTTATCTAACTGCTACTTTCTAATAGCCTTTATACATTTGCTTTGTTGGGGGTAAGAATTGCCCTGGGCATAAAGGCTAGCATTTAATTTCATGGTTGGGTTAAATGTTTATTTTAGTAAATCTCTAAGAATGCTGTAAGACTTAAAATATGCATTTCTCCAAAATCTTGTGGACCATTTCCTCCCAAATATCAGCTCCTAAACTCTTTTCTAGTTGTTTCTGCATATTTATTTTCTCACTGCAGACCTTTCGGTGGAGATTGGAATTGGCAGCATCTCCCCAGTTTCTTCAATAACATTCATTAAGATACTCTTTTGTCTCATCATGTAGATCGTTAATGAAACTGTTAGCTAACACTAGAGCTTCATTGATTCCTGGGCAGGGCTACCAGACGCTTCTGTAATGTGACACATCCATCGCATCTATCCTTGGTTTCTGTGTCACCAGCCCTCGCCTTTCAGCCGGTATAGAACGCTGGAGTCCAAATCCAATCCAATTTGAATTCATTTTGCAAGCAAGACTTTATTAGATACTGTATTAAGTGCGTTACCAAAATTAGGTTATGTTACATGTTCATTTGCTCGCTCTCTTTTATTAGTCATACACTTCTCACTTCCTTTAAAAAGAGAAAGAAAAAGCAATTAGGTTTACCCAGCTTGATTCAATCTCAAAATCCAGGCTGCTTATTGCCCCCGGTTCCATTATAATCTAAATGCTTACAGATGCTAAATGTCAGGTCCCCTGACTGGCTTCTCTGTGAAATCAGTCCCACATCAGTTTCTACCAAAATTTCGTACTTCCTTAGGCTTCAGTTGTTTTAGTCTGAAAGTTCCACCTGTGATCATTTCCTTCGTGGAAACATTTTAATTTAATCAAGTCTTGTTTATTTAATTGTTGTTGTATTTGCTTGAGGAGTTTTAGTCATACATTCTTTGCCTAGGTGGCTGTCTAGGAGAGTTGTTCCTATTGTTTCTTCTAGAATTTTTATGGCTTCAGATCTTGCATTTAGGTGTTTAATTCATCTTGAGTTAATTTTTGTATATGTCAAAGGATAGGGATCCTATTATATTCTGCTGTGTGTGGCTATCCAGTTTTCCCAGCACCTTTATTGAATAGGGCATCCTTTCTACTGTGTATGTTTTTATCTCCTTTGTCAAAAATCAGTTGGTCATAGTTATATAGTTTTATTTTAGGGTTCTCTATTCTGTTCCATCAATCTGTGTCTCTACCTTTAACCAGGACCATGCTGTTTTAGTTACTATAGCCTGTAGTATAATTTGAAGTCAGGTAATATGATGCCTTAAGATTTGTTCTTTTTCTTAAAATTGCTTTGCTTGTTTGGGCTCTCTTTTGATTCCATATGAAATATAGGATTATATTTTCTAGATCTGTGAAAAATGATGTGGATATTTTGATGGGCATTGCATTGAATCTGTAAATCACTTTTGGCAGTACAGACATTTTAGCAATGCTGATTCTTCTAACTGGTGAGCATGGGATTTTTTTTTCCATTGGTTTGCGTCATCTATGATTTCTTTCATCAGTGTTTTGTAGTTCTCCTTGCAGTGATTTTTTCACCTCCTTGGTTAAATATATTCCTAGGTATTTTATTTTCTTTCCAGCTGTTGTAAATGGCATTACATTTTTGATTTAACTCTCAGCTTGACTGTTATGGGTATATACAAATGCTATTGATTTGTGTACATTGACTTTGTAACCTGAGACTTTGCTGAATTTATTTATCAATTGGGAGTCTTTAGAGTTTGTAGATACAAGATCATATCATAGTTTGCCCTCCTCTTTCCCAATTTGGATGCTTTTATATTTTGTTCTTGCCCGGTTGCTCTGGCTAGGACTTCCAGCACTATGTTGAGTAAAAGTGGTGACAGTGGACATCCTTGTTCCAGAAATCTTCGTAGGAGGAAAAATATATGCCCTCGTTTAATCCTTTCTCCCTCTTGCTACTTAAGATGTGGAAGTGATGGCTGGTTCTCTAGCAGCCATTTGGACCATGAGGCAATATCCTAAAGATAGAAGAAGTCTGTGTGCCTGATAGTTATCTGGTGTCACTACACTTGCCACACCACACTATAATTAATGGCCAGATTTCTTTTACATGAGAGAGAAAAAAAGTTATATCTCAGTAAGTTCATTGTTATTATAGGCATTTTTTATATGATGGGTCAACCTAAGGTTGCAAAAAATAAAAGACATCCAAATTGGGAAAAAGGAGGGCAAACTATGATATGATCTTGTATCTAAAACCTAAGTATCCCAACAGTACATCTAGTGACTTTCTGTATCTATGTGAAGCTCTTATGGGCCATTCACGGTCCTTGCCCAGGATAAGCCATGGAGCAGGACAACAATCATTGTCTGGTCTAGTCAGGAATATTTTTCATACTGTCTCACTTATAATTTTTTTCCTTGGGTAGCAGTAAGTCTCTAGGGCTGTGTAGCCACGGGGAGGAGGATACTAAGGATGAAGTCCTTAGTAAAACTCTAAATTAGGTGAAATTTATTTTCTACCTTTCCAGGTATTATCCCCCCCAGAAAATGTGACTACAGGTGCTTCAAGAACATTCCCCAATATATATATATATTTGCAGTTTTTCCTGAGACATAAAAACTTAAATCAATGTTCAAAGGGTGGTCCCAGATCTGCATTAAAATTACTGGGATTATTATCCTTAGCATGGAATCCTGAGCCTTAAACTCACTCAGTCCCCATCTCCAGAGGGAAAGCATCTTATTTTCTAAACTCTCCAGGTAAATGTAAGGTTCTTTTTAAAACCTTTTTTTTTTTTAACCCAAAGACAAGAATAGTATACATTGTTAACATTAAGCCCAAATTCGGAGTGTTGTTGTAGGATTCAGGATCCAAAGTTTATTATTAATTTTAACCCTTAGTCTCTTGGAAGTTGCTGTGTTTTGATGACTGTGATTTCACCAGCTGAACTGAGTTCTGGCTATTTTGAATCTTTACTTAGTCAGTGAATCATTTTTATCATACAATATAGTAGGCATGCATAGCTGGGAAAATGTGTATATTGCCCAAGACTGGTGAGTTGAAGTTATTTTAAAGAAAGTTCATAGTTGTTACCTTTTAACGCAAAGTCAAGATTCATTCTTTCCAAGAGAAATGCATGATTTAAATTCACTTGCTAATGCTTGTAGTTTGCAGATCCTTGTTGATATTATTCTAATTGATATGTAGAGACTTCTACATTACAGGGAAATTTGGGGGCATAATAATGAATGGTATCTGTGAAATTTGTTGCATTAGGTGGCTTGAGTAAACTTTTCTGTAAGTGTGTATGGGTTTTTTTTTTTTTTTTTCTAAATCACATTTGCTTTATCCTGGATTGCAAAAATCATTACAGTGCATAAGACACGTTTTTTCCCCCTAATATGTTAAGATTTTTCTAGCATTTTGTATTTACATATGCACTTGTCAGTTTGTATTTTTAGACCAAGACTTGGTTTAAAAGTGGTTGCAATATATGTGAGGAGTGATATTTATTTTATAAAAATAAAGGAGGACTAGGGTGGTGCCTGTGGCTCAAAGGAGTGGGGCACTGGCTTCATATACTGAAGGTGGTGGGTTCAAACCCAGCCCCAGCCAAAAACTGCAAAAAAAAAAAGAAAGAAAGAAAAGAAAAAAGGAAGACTATAAATAAGTTATCCTGTATCCCCGATACTAGAATTCATTATAATACTTTCTGTTCTCTATTTTCAAACAGACAGATCATCCTGTTGTTTGTATTGTCCGTAAGATCTGTACTGTAAACTACAGTCTTGTATGTTTTGAGGAGTCTGTATTTTAATACATGACCATGACTTGTGTCTTGAAAAGTAGTGAAGCCGTAGGCTTGTGCAAAACAAATTTCAAATAAATAGTAAGTATTTCAGAATCAACTATGTATGTGAAAATCCTTTTGTTATTTTGGAACTTACTAGGAGAAAATCCAAGAAATTTGAAACTTAAATTTTAATGAGTTTATATACATGCATGAACAGAAATGATAACAGTAAAGGTAGTTAAGACATTTTATTCTCAGCATTGCTTCTGTGTCCTCTGTGAGATTTAAGTTCTTAAATATATTCTTTATAAAATCTTACATAATAGACATTTTTTATTTTTTTATTTTTTGCAGTTTTTGGCTGGGGCTGGGTTTGAACCCACCACCTCCAGCATATGGGGCCGGCACCCTACTCCTTTGAGCCACAAGCACTGCCCGCAAACAAAATAGACTTTTTTATTTGTTTACTTTTAGTAGATATTTGTACTGCTTAATTGGTAACATTCATAGTTGATATAGGGATGAGATTATTTTTAATTAATAAATGTGAAATTGTAGTTCAGGTGCAGTGGCTCATATTTATAACCCTAGTAATTTGGGAGCCCAAAATGAGAGGATCAGTTGAGTGCAGGAGTTCGAGACCAGCCTGAGTATGACTATATCCCTACACAAAAATAGAAAAATTAGCCAGGCATGGTGGTATGCACCTGTAGTCTCAGCTACCTGGGAGTTTGAGGCAAGAGGATCACTTGATCCCAGGTGAAAGAGCAAGACCCTATCTCAAAAAAAAAAAAAAAGAAAAAGAACAAAAAAGTGAAATTGAAATAGGCAAGTCATAAAGTGGCTAGCTCCAAGTACGTAAGACAATAGGATTTTGAAGAGGCTTGCAGCATGTAATATTTGGAAGAATTTTCCCATATTTTGTTAATGACATCTTAGGGGGCAGAAAAGTATTTTATCATTTGCTTCAGTTAGCTTGATACATATATAAATTCCTAAGTGTCTGCTATATGGAAGCTACATGCATAGCCATATGCTTCCATAGAGCAGCTGAAGATTAAATCTCTGATTTTGGAGACTTATATGAAAAACCTAAAAATGTGTAAAGAATTTGCAAATTCCGTCAATTGAAAGGTGTGAACTTGAGATACATGTAAACAAAGAGGCAGAAGAATAGAACAAAAAATAACAGGAAGCTTCAAGAGTGAGTACTTCCACCGAGGCAACACTGAAGGTGGGGAAAAAAGACAAAATTAACTTTTGTAGATAGCTGGAATCTGATAAATGGAAAGCACCCAGGTGAAAGTTTTTTGTTTTGTTTTGTTTAAGTGTACTGAATTACAGGAAGAAAGCACGTCATGTTTTGATTTAGGATTGCCATATCTAGGGATTTAGGGTTGGAGGATTAGGGTTTAGGGCAGAGGTGTCAAACCTTTTTTTCTCTGCTGCTATTGGAAGAGTAAGAGTTGTCTTTGGCCACACATTAAATACACAAATATTAAATGAAGCTGATTAGCCAAAGAAAAAAAAGTGGTCCATATATATATACTTTTTGTGATATCTGACAATACAGATAAGCAAAAAAAGTCCTCACAAAATTAGCACGTGGCTTACTGGCTGCGTAAACACCATTGGTTTAAGGGTTGGGGATTAGAGTTAGTGGGGATAGAAAGTTAGAGTTAGGATTTGGGGGTAGAAATAAGGGTCTGGGTTCAGGTTGGCATGGAGCCATCCTCCCCAGAGCTCCTACAATTGCTTGCCCCAGTTGAAGGTCTCATTTCCTTATTTGGTTGGTGACCATCTTCCATTAACTTTGCATAAAAGGTTGCCTGCGAGAAAAATTTTATGACTTTCATATGTTCTAAAAATTTCTTTAATCTGCCCTCACATTGGCTTAACAACATGGCAGGGGCAGAATTCGGAGTTGAAAAATATTTTCTCCCTTAGAAATTTAAAAGCGTTGTGTATCTTTTTTTTTTTTTTTTTTGTAGCACCTCATGTTTAGTCAGATGTCACTCTAATGTTTATTCCTTTGCAGATAACCTATTTTTCCTTTTTTGTAAAAGAGATCGATGGTATTTTGTGTGTGTGTTTGTGTTCTAAAATTTCCCACTGATGATCCTAAGTATGGGTCTTTGAAATTCATCTTGCTGTTAAGTCTTTCATTATAAGAACGATTCTCCTTAAAGGTCTGGGCACTTTTAATAATAACTTTTGGTAATTTCTTTGGTAAGTGCCTCTCTCCGTGTTTTCAGTTCCCTTTTCAGAAGGCAAATGTTAGCAGGATGTTGGAACTCTGGGACCCATCTCGCCAAGAGTTTCCCTTTTATCTTATGTTTTATTATTTTCTGTCTTATTACATGTGCTTTTGGGGATATTTCTTACATTCTATGTTCTAATCTTTTTTTATTTTGACAGTTAAATATATTTAAGTATTTTCAAGCTGTCTTTATTGATGTTTGAATTTTGTTTCATTGTCTGATTTTTACTTTCTGCACTTACAGTATCTTATATCCTTCTGAGGATCCCGATTAGAATTTTTTAAACGATGCTGCATTGTCTGAAGATGGAATTACTGGGGCTGAGAATTCTGACCCTTCCTTGAACAGAGTAGGAAGTGGGGTCAAAAAGAGGATGGACTTGGGGACTCACTTCTCTGGAGGTGACTGTCAGTTTCAGCATACTGGTCTTTCATTCTGTTGGAGATCAACATTTGCTTGTTTGTAATTGCTAACAAGGCTGGAGAGGGGATAGTCCTTGGCTGACGTCACACACGCTGAGACCAGGGGGACCAGCACATGTGTGGGGTGATGTCCTGGGATTCCACGAGCCTCCTTGTTCTGTCCACAGAAACCCCCGCCTTCTGCTTCCAGCTGCTGCCTGGGTGCCAGGAAGCTCTCCCTGCCTCAGCCCCAGCCCAACACTGAGCTGCCTACCCGAGGCACCATCGCATCCTGCCTCTGCAGACCTTGGGCATCTTGCTTGTGGCTTTTACTTCTCTTTCTCTTGTTCCGTGGCTGGACTGTATTTAATGAGAATGTCTAAATTATCACTTGCACTTTATTTCCATTACCCTAGAATGTCATGCACCAAACAGTCAGCAGGAAGGTCCTTTTGATTAAGCAGGTCCCGGGCAGCTGGCCAGTGGCTCAGGACAGGAGAGAGCACACCATGAACCTGCCCCAGGCCTGTTGCTCTGTGTTTGAAATCAGGGCTGTCTTCCTGCCCCTTTCCTCTACCAGGCTGGTTCCTTCATCTCAGGGGCAGCGGTGATGACTGTGTCTTGTGTTGCTACAGGTGTGAGAGGCACCTCTTGGCCTTCGCAGGTAGCATGCAGAGCTCAGGTTCATCCCAGCCTTGGCCTGTGACCTTTCCTATGAACTCTGGGACCTGGCAACCCAGCAAGGAGATGCCTGGGTGGTAACTGGTCCCAGTGGCTTGCTGTATGAGGACCCCAGGGCACTGTGCTCCTTCCTGTCCTCAGCAGGCAGCAGGCCCAGGCTGCATCATGACCATTTGGAGAAAATGGAATAAAGTCTCTGGGGCTGCCCCCCAGCCGAGCCTGGACCTCCTGAGAAGGGGCAACATGCAGTGGTCAGAGGTCCTGGCCGCATGGAGACTGGAGGCCCCCCTCAGACTCCCCCCACATCTCTGGGGAGGTGCCCTCTGCCCTCAGCATCCTACCCACAGCCCCCCAGCTGCCCTTCTCCCCTCTCTTGCTTTCCCCCTGGCCTGTCTGAGAAAAGCAGTGTGGTCGGAGAGCCTGTCCTGCAGCCTGGTGAGAGCAGGAGGTGCACCTCTTTCTGTACCTCCCTGAGGCACCTTTCCTACCCGACATCAAAAGGGACATGATGGCTAGTCCAAAGTGTTGGAGGGGGCTAGGGAAGATGTGAGAGGTGCGGTCTGGCCAACCGTGGGCTTCCTGGGCTCTAGAGATAGCAGGTGGAGGCCAGGAATGTCTCCACAGACACTCCCCTCCTGACCCTCCTATGCTTATCCTCTCACTGGTCCCAGGAGGCAGAGTGCTGCCTCTAGACAGGCGGGGAAGGAAGTGACCACCCAGAAGGGGCATGGCCTCTAAAGGACCTTGCTTCTGTCTCTCACCCTGTTGTAGGTGGATTTGGGGAGGCAATTACAGTTGGGGGAGAGTGGCGGATTGAGCAGAACGTGCCCGAATTGGCCTTCTAGGGCCACCATAACAAAATCCCACAAACTGAGGAGCTTGGGACAACGGAGATTTATTGTCTCACGGTTCTAAAGACAAGAGGCTGGAATAGAGAGTCAGCATGGCCGCGCTCCCTGTGAAGGCACTAGAGAAGGATTGGTTCCAACCTCTTTCCAGGTTCTGGTAGTTTTTTGACTTCTGACAACAGAGCTCCAGTCCTTGTAAACCTTCTTCCCTGTGTACAGTTGTGTCCAAATTTTACTTTTTTGTTAGGTCACAATCATAATAGATTAAGGCTAGCCCTAATGACTTCATCTACAAAGACACTGTTTCCATGTAAGTTCACATTCATAGGTATTGGGGTGAGGATTTGAACACATACATTTGGGGGACAAAATTCAAACCATGATGAGTGATCTCCACATTCCTGCTAGCCAGGGTGCAGTGGCCTCTCCCAAGGCCTCCGTCCCTCTCTGAGGTGCACCAGATAGATCATAGCAGGGTCTGACTGCTAAACCGAGGAACGGTGATCTCTCTCAAGGTGCCCCATCCCCTCCTGGGTAACCGTAGTAGCTCATGCATATGTAGAGCTTAGGACGGGCCAAGTACTGTTCTAATGCACTTTACATAAATGACCTCATTTAATATCACAACAACCTTACTTCAAACTATTATCATCCCCATTATGCAGTTGATGAAACTGAGGTACAAAGTCAGAAACCTGGAAAATGGCAGATCTGCAATTCAGACACAGTCTAGTTTCCAATTTAATGGCCTTACATGTTGAAATTTTATTAACAGAATCACTGTATTATACCGCACTACGATATTTTTTGTTCCTTTTATTGTATTCCTGGGCTGAGTTCCTAGAAGCTAATTAGACCTGGTTTCATTAACTTTTGCATCCCTGATGCCTAGCATAGTGTCTGGCACATGACAAGTAGTTAATGGTAGTTAATGAAGGTTACTGATACTCATTGGGCCTGCAAATACATTTTGGCCCTATGAAAAGAAGTAATTACTCTAATCTCTAATTTGCTTATGTTTTTGTTTGCTGTGCTACTGTGGTATATGCTTAATCTTGACGTATACTTTCTGTGCTGTTTTTGTAGATAAATATTTTTCCCTCCTCTTAAAATTACAGTCCTAAATACTTCAGTGAGGTTCGTCTGCTAACACGGACAGTCAACAGAGCTCCAAGAATGTAGATTAGAATGACAAATTGGTTAAGTGTGGAGTTTCTCCTTTCTTTTTCATGTAAGAAGATGTACACAGTGGTCTAGAGAAGAGTTCTTTAAAATCGATTATTCACTTTTTAAGTTAATCATAAAATCTAACTTCTTCCAGAATCAATAGTCAGATGCTCCTTTCTGGATTCCAGTTATAAATTATGATCTTGAACTTTTATAGTATTTTATTCCTTGACTTTAATTTTAATTATTTATGCTCCTACAGCATGTCTGTTACTGTTTGGTTCAGAGACTTAAATTGTATCCCATATACATTCAGTACATGGCATATCAAAATTCTCAAATACTCATAGGGCTGGAAGGGAACTTAGAAATGGGTTAGAATAAACAGGTCAGATCTTTTGGTCCCTTTGATATTAAGTTCAATAACTAATACAACTCTAATACAATAGAGTTGGCTTCATCCCTTTGATATCGTATTTGCATGAATATCAATAAATTAGATCTTGAACCATTGTTAGATTTTAAGGTGTCTAAAGGTAAGATTCATTTCTTATTTGTTGACCCACTACCAGCACCTAATATGGGGATGGTGCATAATAGTTAGCAAAGAAAAGATGGATGGATGGAGAAATATTAAGGAAAAAAAGTATAATTTTGAGGAGGTATATATTAGTTCCTGTGATCTCAAGAAGCTATTGTTTACTCAATATGCTGTGGTGTCTGAAACTCTAATATTCTTGCCAAAATTACAAAGCAAAACAAAACTAGTATTTTCAACTATCCAAGCCATGCAAACCACATATTGTACTTCCAATTGGCTGTTATCCTTCAAACACAGTGAGACAGACTCCTTACTTAATCCTGCTTTGCTTCTGTGCTCACGTTTTTTTTTTTTTGCAATTTCCTTGAAGGAGCTATCACTCCTTCCGATGTACATTCCAGCATGCTTGTTAAGAGTCATTCCCATTACGTTTTACTTACATGACCATATTTCATTAAGGTGTAAAGATGACATCTGGACAAACAAGAAATGACAGAGGTAAGAAACATTCACTTCATTGAACTAATGAGATAATACGGTGATTAGCTGGGGGATTTGATGGCAAAACGAGAGTTCCAAAATATTTGCAAGCCACAGAACAATGATGAAATATGTCAATTATGAGACCAGGTCTCATTTGTATTTCCCTGTCACAGACTGCATTTTTAAAGGACTTATTTTTACTGTTGCTTCCCTTGATTAAGTTCCACACTTTTAAGTAGGTGGTTAGAAGGAAGATTTGGAAGCGTGCCTCCAACACCTGACTATCATTTTGGAGCCTCTTGCATGAACTGTTTTTAAAAACAAGTACCATCATCTTGGGTACCTTCCTGACAAGGACATTTTGACATTTTCCTAATAAATTATTGATAAGTTCATTGAGAGATGTAAAGAGCTGTACAACTACTATTATCTAACTTGAAGCATCCTGTGGTTCATTTTTTTTTAATGCCAACTATTTTATATTTCTTTAAATCATTTAAGCTGTAAAAATTCTCTGTCTTCATTATAATTTATATCTGAGGGCACCTTTGGGTTTTGGGGGCTTCTATGGAAAGTACTGATGATCATGAAGGAATTGAAGATTTTTAAATTTATATGAAATCTTTACTTTTTTCTATTTTACTTTTTTGAGAGTACTGCAGCTCCTGACCTCAGAATAAAGATTATATCAGAGCACTAAAAATGTTTTTTATTATTATTTTGATCGTTAAAATCCTGGGCTCATTGTCATCCTGTTATTTATATCACAGTTATATATAATAGTTATTATTATAACAACTATTGCTAGCAATTTTCCCTCTAGGGCCTTATTTTTTCTCTTAAGTACATTTAAGAACATTTTTGAAGAATCAACCCCATTTCTGGGGAGAAAACTATGTAGGAAACCATTCTGTCATTTAAACCCTCCACACTCAGCCTTACTATGGCTTTTCCCACTGTTACTTTTCAGGTTTGAGGACTTAAATCGCAGATTTGTGTGCCTCCTTGTTTATTCTGACTTTCTTTCTTTAAATCCACAACGCAGTTGCCAAAATTTGTTCAATAGTGTATTTCTAGATCTTCATTTATTACCCAACTGCCTTCCCTTACTTGTAATGAGTTTTCCTTTCTTTAATATCAGGATCTTAAGGATTCTTTTTAGACAGATGTGGGGGAAAAATTACTGAATCTTCTGGAGATTTAATATAGACAGGAAATTAATCTAATGAATAAATGCAACTTTAAACATAATGTGGGAAAAGATTTTCTGTGATTGAATATTGTCCCTCCTTCTCTTCTCTAGCCAAATATGTAAGAGCAGTACAATAAAACAGAAAAAATAAAGTAATCCTGTCTTCTAAATGCTGTCATCTTATTGTTGCCATTTTCGGTTGTAGACTTGACCATGACACTGGCAAATAGTCCTGAGATATATGGATTAGAGAGAGTGACAAGCTCCAGTGAAAAGACTTCGGACGCATCAAGGAGAAAGGTTTCTAAAAGCACTGCTGTTTGCTAAAATAGGCTTTTGTTAAAATGGAAATATCCAGTCATCTCTAAAATAATTGATTGGCAAATACAATGAGTGACCTAGCTGAGCCAGAAAGAGTTTGTACAGTACCACCAACAAATCTCAATCCTTTTAGCCAAATATGTTTTCCTTTCATTGAAATATGATTGACTCATAATCATGCTAATTATGCTCAATTATCATCTCAATTACTTTACTCAAGCAAGAACATTTTATCATTGTGGTATTTATCAGTTACCCAATAGTAATTTATATTGTTTCTACTTCTTTTAAAAGAAAAGTTTCACTCATTTAAACATACTACCATGGTCTGGTGAGACATATAATTATTATTACACTGTGTTGGCTTTGATTTGATGGTGGGCTTTTGATGAGTTAGAATAAATTTCTCTAAACTCTTATGTAAGGGGCATAATGATAGCTGGCTTGTGAGGAAGGTCACCTGTGGCTTTATTAATTAATTGGAAAATTGAGATATGGTATCTTTTTGTAAGATGAATGTAACCAAGGATCTGATACAGAAGCATTAAGAAAAAAAATTAGACGACTACTCTAGCCTCGAAGCTATTAAAATAATAACAAACTTAGAAACCATTAATTGATAGAATTCCCTTTTACCACTGCCATTATATCTTCATCTGCTCTGCCTTGAATATCTCCAGATTTGAGTAAGTCAGTTGACCAAAACAGCCAGCCTCGCCCATCTGTGGACAGTCCTTCCTTACTCAGAACAGAAAGGCTTCTACCTCTTAGTCTCACCTCTACTTCTTGGGGCCACACAGAGCACAGCTGAAACCTCTTCTACATGACGAGTCTTCAATTTTAATAATAGTGACCAGCATTTGTAGAGCATTTGCTAGTTGACAAAGCACTTTCATGTACGTTATTCCTTTTAATCTTAGCAGCAGCCCTGTGAAATTGGCATCCTGCACCCTCCACTTCACAGAACATTTTTCTTGTGCTGCAGTCTCACCAGTAACTTTTCTCTAAACCTGTCTTACTCAAATGTCCAGTCTTGAAATGCCCTTCTGTTCTGGCTGCCATCTTCTGAATTCTTTCCCTCTCATCTGTACTTTTGTTGTTGTTCTACAAGTGAGGCTGAATGGGCTACATTAGGCCAGGTAGTCACCAAGTATGGTTTATCTTACTATGGTCAAATACTGTTCTTGTAAGGTGACATGAGATTGCAGTCACATTTTTGGCAATGCCATCCCATGGTGAATTGATTTAGGTTTGCCCTTCACTTTAAAGTGTTTTAATCATCCAACCACTAAGTCATCCCCCTCCTCCTATCCTGAACTTGTGATGGTTTGTGTCTTTTGGAATATATCTGTGTGTTTGTAGTGTTCGTAGTGGCCAGGTGGGTTCCATCTGGATGTCCCGGATGTGAAGCCTTGGCTTACAATGTGGGTGCTCATCCCAGGGGCTGCCTGTGATGATCTAACAGTTAATATCTGTTACATTTCACTCTGACGGTTGTTTTATTTTTATTATGAAGGTATAGCCTTATTATTTCAAATGCACATTTTGGCTTATGATTATCTTTCACATTTTTAAGAGGAATTTTTCTGAAACCATGGATAAGTCCAAAATTCATGTTATTTTCAAATATGAGCTCTGTCGTGGAAGCAATGCAGCTCAGACAACTAGAAATATCAGCAATGTTTGTGAGGGAGGTGGCTAATGAATACATAGTATGATGAAGGTTTGAGCAGTTTTGTGATTTTAATATTAAAGATGAGTCATGTGGGCGGCTTGATACGAAGATGGACAATGATGAACTAGAAGCTATAGTGGAAGTGAATCCATCTCAAACCAAGGTTTGACGTTACTATTTCAAAAATATTGGACCATTTGAAACAGATCAGCAGAGTGAAGAAGCTGGATAGATGGGCTACACATGAATTAATCAAGGGTCAGAAGAGAAATTGGCTAAAAGCTTGCCTTTCTATGCTGTCATGACATAAAGGTGAACCATTTCTATACTGTATTATTATGTGTGATAAGAGAAGGGTTCTTTGGGGGTTTTTTTGTTTTTGATTTTGTTTTTTTGAGACAGAGTCTCAAGCTGTCACCTTGGGTAGAGTGCCGTAATGTCACAGCTCACAGCAATCTCAAACTCTTGGGTTAAAGTGATTCTCTTGTTTCAGCCTCCCAAGTAGCTGGGACTACAGGCGCCTGCCACAATGCCCAGCTATTTTTTTGATTGTGGTTGTCATTGTTGTTTGGTGGGCCCAAGCTGGATTTGAACCTGCCAGCTCCAATGTATGTGGCTGGCACCCTAGCTGGTTGAGCTATAGGCACCAAGCCAAGATGGGTTCTTTTTGACAATTGTGTTTGGCATAATTGTGGGATAAAGATGAAGTGGTGAAGCACAGTTCAAAATCAAATATTCATCAAAAAAGCTAATAGTGTCTGTTTGGTGGTTCAGCACCAGTTTTATCCACTACATCTTCATGAATCCTTGTCTATCCATTTTAGTAGCTGGTCAATAGAGACAGTCCAATCCTCTTGCAAGACAATGCTCGACCACATGGTGTAAAAACAATGCTGCTCAAACTGCAGAGATTGGACTTGGAAACTCTCTATAATTCATCATTTTCACCAGAGCTTTCACTAACTGACTACCACTTCTTCCAGGCTTTGGAACATTTCTTGCAAGGAGAAATATTCAGTTCTCAACAAAGTGTAGAAAATGCCTTCTGCGAGTTCATTCATCATTCATTCTCCAAGCTTATTGGTTGCTGGCACACACAAGCTACCATTAAGATGACAAAACTGTGTGGATAGTTGAGACACATAGTTTGATTGATTGTACTGCCTGTTTTTTGAGATAAACTCAATGCTTGATTCAAAATTGGACTTTTCATATTTAATGTCTTAATAAGGACAGGTGTCTTATCTGTTTTCTTCACCAATGTATATCCAGAAACAAGCACAGAGCTTGACACTTGGGAATAGTAGGAAATACATGTGGAATGAATGAAGAGGTAATTAGTCTAGTCTGGCTTAGATGTGTTCCATTTCTTGAACTTTTGCTCAGAACTGGGTAGAATAATAGCTTGTTCTCCAGAAGCCTTAGTCTACAGGAGGGCTGAGTGGGTTCCAGCTGAATGTACAGGTATGGAACATTGGCTTCCTAAGTGGGTGCCTATTGGGGGAGCTACCTGAGGTGATCTGATTGTCTTAGAGACAGTGGAAGACAATCAATGGAAGACAATGAAAGACAGTGGAAGCTCATATTGGCTAGCCAGTCCTTGTCAGGGCAGACTTCTCCTAGCTTTGCTATTTCTCCTTCTCATGTACTATAGGCAGCTGCAGCCAGCCTTCTGCCCTGTAAAGATTTTAATTCTAGAACAGCAAGCATCACTTTACTTCCACAGGTCCTAGGACAAATGGATTGATCACTGGGCAAGGCGCAGATAACCTGACTTCCAGTTCCTGCTTTGTGTGTTGTGAACACCTTGTCTTTCTATCTCAGTAAATGGGAACCTCCTCCTTCCAGAGGCTAAGCCCTGGACCTTGGACTTAGCCTTGACTCCTCTCTTAAAATTCCTGCTACTTTCACCTTCTAACATTTATAAAAGCTGATCATTACTCCCCATATCTATCCTGACCCCTCAGGCTCAAATGCTGTCACTTCCCTCATGGGTTATGGCCACAACTTCCTTGGGGTCCCCTCACTGCCACCTTTGCCCACAACAGTTCTTTGTCAACATACCAGCCAGAGAGCGATCCTTTTCAGTCATGTCAGAATGTGCTTTTCCTCTGCTCAAAATTCTCCAGCATCTCCTCATTTAACTCAGTGCAAAAGGTGAAATACTAACAATGCCTCAAGTTTCTACAAACCTTGTTCCTTCTCTCCTACTGCTGTGACCTCCCTGTGTCACCCACCACTTCCCCTGTTCACGCCTTTCTGCTTACCCTGGACTCTTTGCATTCCTAACACACTAAGCTACCCCACCCCCCTTCTGGAACTTTCTACTCATTGCTTCTCCATGAAACCATCTTGGCAGAGTTCTGTGTGGCCTTTCACTGCTTCTGGATCTCTGTGAAGACCTCCCTTTCTCAAAGATCCCTTCCCTGGCACAGCTAAAGAAAACAGCATGTCCATTTCTCTGTAGCCTGCTTTCCTGCCCTCCAGGGCACTTGCCAGAAGCTGCCATGTTTCGTACTTATTTGATTTCATTACTTACTGTCTGTCTTCCTCAATGAGAAGTGAAGCACTTTTAGGCTGGGTCTGATTTGTTCACTGCTAAATCCCAGCATCTAGAGACCAATTCCTGGTACATAGTAGGCACATTACAAAGATGTGTCAAATAAGAGAATTGGTGGGAACTGCTACATTTCTGATTTTGGCTTCATTGTTTGTAAGAAAAAAAAGCGTCTGTATTAGTTTCCTAGAAGTTAGTTTTCTAATAAGGTAACAGTACTGCAAGCTTAGTGACTTAACAGAAATTGATTCTTTCATAGTTAAGTCCAAGTTGTTGACAAGGTTGGTTGGTTCTCTCTGGAGGCTCTGATGGAGTGTACTTCCCATGTCTCGTACGGTTGTGGTGGCTGCCAGAACCCTTGTGTTCTTTGGCTTATAGATGTATCACTCCACGCTCTGTCTTCATCTTCACTTACCTGTGCCTCTTCCCTTCTAAGGAAACTTATCATTGGAGTCAGGGTCCACCCTAATCCAGAACAATCTTGTTTTGAGATCCAACATCTAATTCCATCTACAAAGACTCTCTTTTTTCAAATAAAGTCACATTTAGAGATTCTGGATGAACATATCTTTGGAGATGGGAGCCATTCAACCCACTATAACACAACTGTGGGAACTACAAGAAATAAGGTTTGTGGACGCTCTTGTTTTATTTTATTGATTGATTTAGAGACAAGATAAAAGTAAATAATACGTCACCCAGGCTAGAGTGCAGTAGAATCATCATAGCTCACTGCAATCTCCAATTCCTGGGCTCAAGCAATCCTCTTACCTCAGCCTCCCAAATAGCTGGAACTATAGGCAAGACCACAACGTCTAAATAATTTTTTTTTATAATTATCAGTTTTTGTAGAGGTGGTGTCTCTTGCTGTGTTTCCCAGGCTGGTCTCAAACCCCTGGGCTCAAGTGATCCTCCCACCTCAGCCTCCCAAAGTGCTGGGATTATAGATGTGAACCACTATTCCAAACTTCTTTGTGTGATTTAATGTCATATTCAGATGTGAGTCATTATGCTAATGTATTTCATCCTCTCTGATCTGGTCCACCGTTCCAGTCTATTTAAACATGTATAAATGTGAATTCTAATTTCCAGGGTATTCATTGGCCTTCTTAACTCCCCGTCATTAGTAACAATTGCTGAATTTGCCTTCGAGATATTCATCCCAGTTGTTGGTTTAGGAGACATATTCAATAGAACCAAGCCTTGGAGGGAGCAGTGAGCCTGGAACCTGATTGCTCATGGAAGCCGGCATGAGTTGGTTAATCACACCCTTTGTACAGGGCTTCCTCCAGTGGTGGATCTCCCTTACCCATGGGGATATTATATTCATCAAATGTCTTATAGAAATATCGCAGGCCTGTCCTATTTCATTCATTTATTTGTTGATGTATTCATTCAGTCATTCTACCAGGCGTCGCTGAATACTTACTACTTACCAGGCACTGAGGAGTTGGCAGTGAACTAAAGAGATAACTGTCTTTACCTGAATGCAACTCATTGTCACTCATCTTCTGTTCTAGAAACTTAATTTAGAATTTAAAAAAAGTGTGTGTGGGCATGGCCCGGTGACTCACACCTATAATCCTAGCACTCTTGGCAGGCTGAGGCTGGTGGATTGCTTGAACTCGGGAGTTTTCAAAACCAGCCTGAGCAAGAGCAAGACCCTGTCTCTACTATAAATAGAAAAATTAACCAGATGTTTTGGCAGGTGCTTGTAGTCCCAGCTACTCAGGAAGCTGAGGCAGGAGGATTGATTGAGCCCAAGAGTTTGAGGTTGCTGTGAGCTATCACACCACAGCACTGTACCAGGGTGACAGAATGAGACTCTCAAAAAAAAAAAAGTCTGTGTGATGTGGGGGCGGAGGTCACTTTTGTGTGGCATGTCCTAGCCAGCACTGTTCCTTTTCTAGGTGTTTCAAACCATCTAGTTAGTTGTTCTGTTCACAAATTCCACCTTTCCCCTTACCTTGTTTGAAAATTAGAAATACAGTTGCTGGCCTCCTGTTTTCAGATGCATATTTGGGCTTTTCTGATTCCTTAAATTCTGCCTGTGGAGTTTGAATAATCCCCTTGGATATTTCTTCTGATCCTTTGGTATAATACTTATGAAAATTATCAGAGTCAAACCCTTTAAGAGAACCTAGATGCCCTTTTATATAGAACAATTGCAAGTATTACTATTTCTAATGGCAACAATCGCTACCCCTGGACTAAATGTCTAGCAAATATTACTATATATTTTTTAATCCTCACAGATGTTTCCCATGAAGAAAACACTTTGTCTTTGTTTTACAGATCAAGAAGCTGTGGCAATGAGGGTTTGACTAACATGCCCAAGATCGCACAGCTCTTGATTGATGGGCAAAGCCAAGTTCAAATCTCCAAGGCTCATATTCTTTCACTACTAGGCTACTCTGCCTCCATTCTTTGCCTTTGATCTTAGAGCTGATTAACTCTCTGAAGTGAATGTTCCTTCTTGCTGATCTATTTTTCACTCTGTTTGGTCTGGAAATCCACTACTTTTCCATACCTATGTTCTTCTTCCTCTTGAATATCCATCTAATTAGACACCCCCCACCCCCACCCAAGGCAAAAACCTGCTTATTCCTGTCAACTTCATGTTCTGAATAACACTGTAAGTACCTCTGTTATTGTCCCTCACACTTGTGTTTTTAATCAAGCCTCGGTTCACCGGGGGCTTTGCCTTACTCACTCAGTTCTTATCAATCCATGCCTCTTTCATCTGCTTAAGAGCCCTTCTTCCTGTCTTTTGAATATTTCCATTTTAAAACCCATGCTTCTCAGAGAATTGGCTTCTTTAGGTGCTTCTTTTCTTCCTGAAGGGATTTATTTGTAATCGTCTGTCAGAATGACTTTTTTTTTTTTGGAGAATTTCTCTTTTTTTTCTTGAGTAATTTCCTTTTTTAGCATTTTGTAGTCTCAGTATCAGCAACAACAACAAAAAAGTCATATATACAGTGAGGACATCAAGTTCGTATGCAATTTACTATGTTAAACTATTTTAAATTTCACATGAACTTGATGTCCACCCTGTATGTACATATGTCGAGCACTGTGTTCAGTGCCGAAGTCTAAGAATTTGGTTCCCCACTCTTGAGGGAGGTGTTGTCAGCTAACATGCACGGCAGCAGGCATAAGAATTGTAAAAGGCAGAGTTACTAAAGAAGTGGTGTAGAATGGGCTGGGAAAATAGATGTGGGCCTGAGCGGTAGGAGAAGACTTCACTGGCGCAGAGGAGACTTGAACAATTATACGAGGGTCTATACAGTGTTATAAACCCACTTAATTGTCTCTACAACTTGATGAGTTAGGTAGAGTATCCTTATGGTTCAGCTAAGACAATAGAGATACAGAGAGGCTAAGCAAGTTGTCCAAGGACACACAGCTTCCAAGTGGCCAAGCCAGGATCTGAACATTGTGAGTATGACTCTAGGCTGAGTTCTAATTCTTAAACTACCCAGCAATCTTGTTAAAGTTCTAGATGAAGAAAGGGGAGGAAAGAAGGCTGACCAGTTGAGAAGTGTTCAGGACTTGGTGGGGAGGGAATATTGAGAGAAGAAAAGTTTTGCTAAAGAATCTTTACTAATTGTTTTGAATTGTTTCTGAAATTTCAGAATAATATGAGAGTATAAATGTTTTGGTTACATGAATTGCTTTTCTCCAGTTTGAGTCAAAGTTGTAAGTGTGCCCCTTACCCAGATAGTGTGCATTGTACGAGGCATGAATTTACCTCTCCCTTCCTGCCCTTTCCACCTGCTTGCTTTCTGTTGAATTTTACTGCTAAATATGAACATGGGTATTGATTGATTAGTCCCAGTTTGATAGTGAGCACATGTGGTGTTTGTTTTTCCATTCTTATAAAACTTCACTTAGAAAGATGGTCTCCAGTTCTATCCAGGTTGTTGCAAAGGTATTAGTTCACCATTGTTGTTTAATGGCTGAATAGTACTCCACAGTGTGCGTGTGTGTGTACATATCACATTTTATTAATCCACTCATTTGTTGATGAGTACTTGGGTTGGTTACACATCTTTGCAATTGTGAATTATGCTGCAATAAATATTCGAGTACACATGACTTTTTGATAAAATGATTTTATTTTTTGGGGTAAATACTCAATAATGGTATTGTTGGATCAAAGGGTATTATCTACCTTAAGTTCTTTGCAATATCTCCATACAACTTTCTATAGAGGTTGTACAAGTTTGCAGTCCCACCAACACTGTATAAGTGTTTTTTCTCTCTGCATCCACACCAGCACCTGTTGTTTTGGTATTTACTTTTAATCAGAAGAAAAGAATGAAGGTTATGACAGTATGATGCCTTAATAATAGTCCTGAAAACCAATTGAACCGTGATGTGCTCAGAGAAAACATCACTAGATCCTACTGAATCCCAGTTCCAATAACATGATCAGAGTAAAAAGAGCAAATCATTCTGTGAATAAAATAAAAGAAATTGGAGTGGCAAATGACGGCAAGCTGTGTCAATAGATGCCCCTCGTAACTAATCAAATACATTCAAGGTGGAACATCATTAGAGTACATTCTGACATCTTGGCCCACCCTCATGCTCACAGCTAGCTGTATTGTTAATGACATTGTCACTGAAAAGGAAGAACAATGACACACAGAACAGGTAAAAATAAAGGCATGTGAAAGGTGTGTTATTTCTCAGGAAAAAATGAATTTGGAGGAAATTCAAAAAATACACATCTGTTCCAGCATTCAATTATTAAATACCGTGAATACAAAAACAGGTGACTTTGAATACTAGTCAGCTATAGTGTCAGCTGTTGGAACATACTCCCAGTAGGTAACTCTAATGACTACTCTTGTGATCTACCACATTTTTTCATGACGCATTAAGTCACTTTCTAAAGATTTCTAAATACCAGGATGCTGAGTGGGTGTGATTATTAACAATCAAATGGTCTTGTTCACAAGTGTAAGGGTTGCCGTCCTGGGAATCTGGCCAACTTCCAATTGGATAATCACATCCAGAAAACCTTGTTGAATCCCCTTTGGAATCCTAGTTATGAAAGCAATTTATAGGGTGATTTGTAACTGTGCCTGTGGCTGGAAAAATAGTGCAATGCACCAAAAATAAAATAAGCCAAAGCTTTTCTTGGAAGGGTAGAAAGCAAACCTCCTTTCTATGCTTGCTATAGAAAACTCTTGCTACCCTCCAACCTGATAGTCTTAAAATGAGAAAAACAAAATGATTACTGACACAACAAAATATAATGCAGATGAATCCTTTCAACTCTTCCTTCTGCACAATATAGTTAACTACCAAATTGTAGCAACAGTGTCAGAGAGTGTTTTTAGGTAAGAAAATGTTTGCTAAATTTATATCACCTGTTTTTTGTAGATATTGTTTCTTAGGAGATAATGGAGTTCTGAGGCCTCTTAATTATTTCTAATAAAATAAAGCAAAGGGCCTTTTCTTTTATAAATAATACCATCATAAGATTTGTAGCCAGTAGGTTAAGAATGCAAGTAACTTTGGTTTTATTAAAGATTTGATAATTTGTGTTATTCAGTCCCAGACCCAGTGATATTTATGAATCACCAGAGAAGTTTAAAGGTTAAAATAAACAACCACACAGATCTAGGTTCCTAGGTTCCATATATGACCTATTTAATGAATGGTTGCGGGGAGCATTTGGTACTCTGTATGTTTCAGAAGCCCTTTCTGAGGATTTTAACATGCAATCAGGTTTGACAACATCGATGAACTTTACTCAGCTTCTCTATAACTGGTTTCCTTATAAACTAGATGTGTAGGAAAAAAACTTTGATAAAAAGCATGTTGGTGACCATTATAACTTCCTACTCTCTGGAAAACCAGAAACTCTGGGTATGGCAGTATTATGGGGGGGATAAGGACATCCATAACCACAATATTCTCTTTTAACATGGCCTTAGTCATTGATAAAGGTAGCAATTAAAAAAAATCTGACTAGTGAATGATCATTAGTCAAAGATCACCGACCCCTGAGAAATTCTTGTTTCTTAACTGTATTTCACAATAGCTTCTTAAAAATATATCATAGTCATCTTCAAAAAGAATTTCTTTTTAAAAAATAAGAGAGTAGGTAGGGAATTGCAATATTTTCTATTCAATTTCAAAGGGAAACCAAGTACAAGTTCGTCTATTTCTATTTCTGGGCACATTTTGTTTTGTGCTCCCATACTGATAGTATATTCATAGAAGTGATAAAAGCCACCTAACTTAAATTGACTTTGTTTATGAAAGAAGTTTATTTTTTTGTGGTGCAGAGAAACTCTCATGTCTTAGGCTGAACCATGCCGTCTCAATTCATCAGACCACCTATAACTCAAAAGAGTTGTATTACTCACAGTTTGCCGGTTTATTGGCAATGGAAAAGAAAAGTTTATTCATCTTGTTGGATTAGATGCTCTCCAAGGTCCTTTCCATCTCTAAGATTCTATTATTCTTTTCCATCCTAACAATAGACAAAGTACAGGTATTCATCACATTTCTCTGGTGTAGTAGAATCCACAAATATGTTAACCCCCAAGGTTTTGGCCTTCTCTTGTATTTCACTGGCAAAGCAGCTCATATGACCTTAATTTCTTTATCATTGGAAAGTAAAAATTCATTGGATTAGTGGTTACAATCAATACAAAAGTGTTGCTTGGTTGTGTTAGTCCATTTTCTGTTGCTTAGAAGAGAATGTCTAATGGGTAATTTATAATGAAAAAAGTGTATTTCTTGTAGTTATGGAAGCCAAGATGCTCAAGGTCAAGGAGCTGAAGAGGGTGAGAGCCTTTTTGCTAATGAGGACTTTCTGCAGAGTCCTGAGGCTGTGCAGGGCATCGCGTGGTGAGGGCACCGAGTGTGCTAGCTCAGGTCTCTCTTCCCATCTTAGAAAGTCACTAGTCCCACTCTTAGGATAACCCACCAATCCTCATGGGAAATTGAAGACTGAGTCATGACCCAGTCATCCCCTAACAGCCCCAAATCTCAATACTACCACATTGGGGAGTAAACTTCAATGTGAGTGTGGAGGGGACAATATTCAAACCATAACACGGGTGATTATGCATAAAATATTCATTACTATTTTCTTGGGTCTTATTCCTAGCTGCTGATGAATAATATTTAAGATATATAAGACCCTTTAGAACAACCTTCCTAATGGTTCTCAACCTTCCTAATGACGCGGCCCTTTAATACAGTTCCTGTAGGTCGCGACCCACAGGTTGAGAACTGCTGTTTTAGAATGTGAAATTATGTGACACCTATGGAATATCAAATAGTTGTGGCTCTATCTTTGGTAGTTTTTCATACATCTGTTTACATTTAATCTGACTATTTTGTATATATTTTATTACTATATGTCTGTCTCACCTGCTTTTGAAGGGCAAAAGCCACCCATTTTTATATTCCCAGGACACAGTACAGTGCTTAGTGCTTATTTGGATGGCATTTGAATGAATGTCTCTTGAATATTAAGTGAGCTCAACTGCTTTCAAATAATTGCTTAATTTTTTGAAATAAAGCCCCAGAGATAAAATCCTTACGCCAAGTCTATGACAAAGCTTTGAGACAAAGCTATGAGAACCTCAGGTACCTAGAAAATGTTAAATCAAGCGAAGGTTGGAACATTTATTATACCTACCAGGTTAGCTTTTTATCACTTTTACTTTCATCAGGGATAGGTAGATCAATTAAACAATCATTATATTTTACTTCAGTTTCATCTCTCTTAGTGTTCAGATTAAGTGATACAATATGTAACATTTATTTCTTGGAAGAATTTATCCCTAAGTCAGTCTAAATATTTAGGTAAGTGGGTAGCCTTGACAAAATATTTACCCTGTCTGAACCTCAATATAGCTTTTGAAATGGAAAGGTTAAACTACTTGAAGTCTCCAAAAACATCCTCCTTCCTTCCTTTCTTTTTTGAGACACAGACTCATTCTGTCACCCCAGTAGAGTGCTATGGCATCATAGCTTACAGCAACCTCAAACTCCTGGGTTCAAGAAATCCTCTTTCCTCAGCTTCTCAAGTAACTGGGACTGCAGGTGCACACCACCACACCCAGATAATTTTTCTATTTTAGTAGAGATAGGGTCTCACTCTTTCTCAGGCTAGTCTTAAACTCCTGAGCTCAGGCAATGCATCCACCTTGGACTACCAGAGTGCTAGGATTACAGGTGTGAGCCAGTGCTCCTGGTCAGTTTTCTAAGATTATTAATAAAGGAAGACTTTCTTTTCTGAAAGACATACTTGTATGGAAACCTTTATATAAACATTATGAATACAATGCTATTTAGAATTGATGCAGGACATTTGGTGCCCCGACCAGCTCAGCGGAGCCTGCACACCTGCCGCCTCCACCTTGGCGGTGTCAGTGCGGCAGCAGCGCGGCTGAGGAACCAGCAGGCTGTATGATAGGCAAGGAGGGGGGACCTCCAACCCCCACCGGAGACTCCAATAGCCACAAAGGCCGGACAACTGCCGAGGAGACACCTGCACCTTGGTGTCTCCTTCAGTTTACACTTAGGACTAAAACAGAACCTCCACTTCCGATGCCTAGGTCAATTACATGTGAATTTCCTAGGCCTCAATTCCATGAATGGACTCTGTCCCCTCGGAAGGAACTGTGTTCATTCATGGATACATTCATTCACCTTGCCCAGGCTGAAGGGACTGTGTTCATTCATTTCCTGGCCAAGGAACCCAAGCGCCTATATATACCCCGAGACTAAAAGCCTAAGCGGGGAGACGGGGAAAGACCGGGAGAGAAACGGAGAGAGCTTTTCTCTCTTCACTTGAGTTCTCTCTCTCTACCAGGAGCTTTAGTGTTCTTTGTATTCTTTTCTGTAAATAAATTCTGTCTTACCACTGATCTGTGGTCAGCGTATTTATTCTTCAAATCGCGGAGACCAAGAACCTGAAATTCCGGTATCAGAAGGAAAAGGGGAGTGTATTAGTTAAGACATTAACACTAATACTGTAACAAATAAAATAAAATCTTAGTGGTATAGCAAAAACAGTAGGTTTGACCCCTGCTAGGTAGTGGGAAAAGAGAGAGATTACTCACATTGGAGTTTTATGGTTCAGGTCCAAAAATGGGTATATCAATCCCATCGTACCTAACTGCAAGGGAGGCTAGGACATGTGGCCTTTCTTCTTACCCAGAATAAACAATAAGAAATGGGTTTGTAAAGAAAATAGCTGGGTTCTCTCACAAGGAATGGGGTCTCAGGAAGGTTTGCCTATGACTTTGAAGAGCAAAGTTTATGACCCATGAAGCAGGTAATCCCTAAGAGTTCCTTTGGCCTAAATGTTCTATAGTTGTACCACATGCCATTCCTAATATACAGCAAGAGTTCAACATATACTTCAGTTTCTTTATATCTTTGAAAAAAAGGCTTTAATTCCCACCTGGTCATTTAACTCAGAGCAGCAGTGTCAGGAGCCATGATTTGGTGCCTCCCTCCTCCATCCACAGTGTGGTGACACTCCATGTAATTTCAGTCAGCCCCTGGATTTGGGCCTGTGCACAGAGAATGGTGTTGTAGAACTCACTTAATTCTGGCTTCAAGTTGTAGAATAGGCCTAGTTGCCGTTCATTCAAATTAAAAAAGACTCAGAAGAGATAAGAATAGAGTTTGGGTCACTTATATCTGGTAAGGATTCAATCCCACATTATTCCTGAGATGTCAGTTATTTCCATGTTTAGCCACATTTACAAACTATTGGCAAGATCTTATACTACCTATACCTGGCTGTTGTTGTCCAGTGTGTCTGTTCTTTCATCTCTCCTCCCACCAACCCCTCTCTTCTCTACGTCTTTCATCATCTGAGTATTCCTTAACTAAGCAAACCACAATTTAGTTATCATGTAATGACTTCCAAATCTGTTCATTCAATCCGGACTTCTCTGCCCATTCTTGTAGATCTATATATCCAGATGTTCACAGGACAACCCCATTTGTATATTTCAGGGTCATGTCAAGTTCAAAGTATGCAAGACCAAACTCCTACTCTTCCTCTTTCTTGTTACTCGGAATCTTAGTCTTGGAGGATGGCTCCTTCATGCACCAGTTCTTCCCATCAGAGGTCCAAGAGCCATGATCTGTTTCTCTCTTTCATAGTTCTCTGCACCAAAATGTCCACAAAGTTATAATGACTTGTTTCTAATATTTTTGATTTGTCTCCTTCCCTTTAAGTCACCATAGGAACCAAAATGTCCATCTTCTCTCACCTGGACTATTCCCATAGCCTCTTCCGTGGCCTTCAGCCTGTAGCCTCTTCCCTCTCCACTCTGTCCTCTGCTGCACGCACATTTCCCTACATACACCTTTGCCTGACCTATGAGGCCCTTCGTTATCTGACTCCTGCCAAGTTTCTGTCTTTATTTGCTGTCCCTCTCTCAAATAAACAATTAGCTATGAACTGGATAGTAGTAATTTGCTACCTCCCATTCCCTGAACAAACTGTGCCTTTGATCCTCTATGCCAGGGGCTGGAAACAATCACAGACAATAAATAAACACATGGTGGTGGCTGTGTTTCAATAAAACTTTATTTACGATAACAGGCAAGGCCTGGGTTTGACCAGGGGCTGTAGTGTGCTGACCTCTGCTCTCTGTGTGTATTTATCATTGCCTCTGCCTGAGTTGCCCTTCCCCCCTCTGTCACTCCATTGTCTCCACCCCATTCCCATCTTGGAACTTTGCATCTCTTAAACATTACGTAAGTATTTCCACCACTGTGAAGCAGTCCTTGAATAATGCTTATCTCTAGATTCCATTATATGCACAGTCTTTTCTCATTATTCATGGTAATTATGGTCTGCAATGTCACTGGGAAGACTGATCAGTGAATACTGAACCTCTGTTCCTAGGGGAAATAATTGTTAGGTTCCTGCAAGCCTTTGGTTACGACACTTTTTCCAGGTGACCAATACATAACCTTATTTTGTGTGTATTTCTGTCTAGAGACACCTTATTTACTATATGGTGTTGATTCATTAGCCTTAAACTCACAGCAAACAGCACTGTAACTCAGGCCTAAATGAAGCTTATCTAACATACATATTTCCTCCATAAGGCACCTCATAGCCTTCTGTACTTAAAAGCCCTAGACAGCACTTCAGTGCTATACTTGGGAGCTATCAGAAACATCCAAAGCACCAACAAATCACAAACATGCAAAAAACAAAATGTGGTGCTCAATAAATTGCATAAAGGACAACTCATAGTGTAAAAGCTGAAACAAGAAGGCAGAGCTGAGTTCACCTTTGCTGGAAACATATGCATAAAGAAACTCAAATTTTTCACTGTTCTGCATGTGTTTCTGAATGATCACAAAAGCATTATGAGTATTTATTTGGGGGCTACAGACAAATTTCAGCAAATAGGAGAATTCACAAATACAGAATCTGTGAACAAAAAGGATTGACTGTATCACGTAGCAAAGTCAACACGCTCGCTGGCTGGGACCTTACGAACTCGTTAATTTGTTTTGCTCTATCTTCACAGACTTTGAGCTTCAATGAAGGTTTTGCATATGATTGAATGAATTGGATGAAATATATCTATCTAGCTTAATATTTTCAAGGTAGGCAGGAAAACTTTTTAAAAGATGCTTGTTTTCAGCATTTGCTCAGTGATTAGTAATTCTGCAGTAGATGGGGAATGATGTTGCTTTCTTCTTATTTAACATCTTCATTAATAATCTGCAACGGGCAATAAACAACAAATTAATGAAATCTTCAGATGATACTAAATCAAGACACGTTGAAGACACCAATGAGGGTATTACTGTAGCAAAAAAGCACTTAGAGAAATTAAAAATATAAAGGAAATCTGGAAAGATGCAGCCAGGAAAACAAAAAATGAAAACACAGTTAAAACATCTAGCCAAGAAAATTTTGAGTATCTGGAAAACCTAGACAGTAATGCTTGTTGTTTTAAATTACCTACTTATTCATTTAGCAGGTGTTTATTGGGGGCCTACTATGTGCCTGGTTTGGTGCTCTGTCCTGAAGTTATCGAAGTGAACAAGACAGTGCAAGTCCTTGACTCAAGTGAGTTTGAATTCTAATGGAGGAGACAGGAAAGAGGAGTTAATGATTAAGAATCTCTAAGATAAGATGGAAGGTGACATTGGAGTTGAAAGGAGAAAGACAAATAGAAGAAAGGGGGAAAGTTCTCCAGAGAGGAAATCTCAAGGGAAAAACCCTGGAGGGGGAAATAAATAGTTCTGTTGGGCGCAAGGAGCAGAATGGGAAGATGGCTGGACTTTGATGCAGTGTGGCCTAGAAGATGAGGGTGACTGGGGGCAGGTAGAAGAGCAGGCAGGGAAGAGGTAGTGTGGTGCCCCACAGGCATTGCAGAGGGGTTGGGATTTTACTGTAAGTGCCGAGGGAGACCATTGAAAGGTCTCAAGAAGAATAAGCAATATGTTTTGATTCATATTATTGAATTGAAGTAGGGAAAATATGTATATCCATATATACAGCAAGGTGTTCAACAAGGAGGTTACAGCAGTAATTCTGGTGAGAGAATAGGGTGGCTGGAACTAAGATCTGAAGAAGGAAAATTATAGAAAGATGGAGATATATTTTGGGGGTAAAGTCAATGGGGCTTGCAAATGGATGGGCTGAGAGGGGGAAAAGTTTGAAAGGACAGGAAGAATCAAGGAAATCTCCTAAATGATTTGACTTGCATGACCAAGTGGAATTAGAGATGCCAGCTGAATTAGGGAGGTCTAGAAGGTGGAGAGTTTAAAGGAGGGGAGGCTGGAAATCGGTCAGTTGTGGATATTTGAAGCATAGGGTGTTTATCAGACATTCACGTGCATCTGCCAAGTAAGAAGGGACATCTGCGGTGCCTATGGGGCACCACACTACCTGCTCCTTTTATAAAGGCAGGTTAGTAAATGGAACACAAATGGAGTGTCACACCAATGAGCCTCAATGCAACTGGGAATCTTCTTATAAGTACCAAAAAAGGGCAGACTCTTTTGGTAAATGTGAGATGACAACAAAAATAAGCTATTTATATATGATGTAAACATTTGTGAGATGTCTACTAAATATTATGTGTGCTACGTATATGACAATATTGAAGATGTGAATATTAAGATATATCTTTGCCTTAGGTGTGGAGAAGGGGATGAACTCTGGTGGATGGAGGATGTCTGGTTGTTAAAGGAAGGGAGCCCTGGGCAGTGCCTGTGGCTCAAAGGAGTAGGACACTGGCCCCATACGCCGGAGGTGGTGGGTTCAAATCCAGCCCTGGTCAAAAACTGCAAAAAATAAAAATAAAAATAAAAAAAGAAAGGAAGTGAGCCCTGACTTTAGATTGTGAAGGTGAATAAGGGTGTGCTAAGAGGCCTAACAAGGGTGTCCTAAGAGCCTAATAACCAGTACTGGTATTTTAGTAGCATCTAGTTAGTAGTAAAATATTTTGGACTAGTTTTTTGAATCCAGTGGACAGAGACTCAGGAGCACTTTTAAAAATCAAATTGTAACTTATACATTGTGACTTTCCCAGATTTCAGAAATACACTTAGATGACTTCTGACAAATACCTACACCCATGTAACCCACATCCCAAGATAAACATTTCCACTTCTCCGGAAAGATCCCTCGAGCCCTGTCCCAGGCAGTGCTCCTTCCCACCCAAAGGCAAGTACTGTGCTTTATTTCACTAAGAGATTAAGGTTCCTTGTTCTAGAAATTCATATGCAACAGAAGCCTTTTGTGTTTGTCTTCCTTATTTCACTCAAGATAATGTTTCAGAAGTTCATTCATTTTGTAGCACCCGTGTTGGTCATCTATTCCTTTATAGGTCTGAGTAAAATTCCATGGTTTGAATGTGCTACAATTTCCTTGTCCATTCTTAGGTTGTTCAATCTTGGATTCTCTCAGTATGAGGTTATTTTGAATAAAGCTGCTCTGGGCATTCTTATACAATTCCTTTCGTGTACCAATATTTTTACCTCTCTTGAGTGAAGACTAGGAGTAGGATTGGTAGGTCATAGGAGAGGCAAACATTTTACAAGAAACTTCCAGAACAGTTTGCAGTGGATGAGTCATCTTACGCTGACAATTGCTATATATAAGAGCTTCAGTCGTTCTACAACCTTGCGATTACTTAGGGAGTACAATAATTTCAATTCAGTAAGTTTTCCTTGTAGTGCATATATAAATGGTATTTTATTGTGCTTGTAGTTTTGCTTTTTTCTGATGGCTTAATAATATTGAGTACTTCTTCACGTGCGCATCACTCATTGATATAGTGTCCTTTATGAGTTGTCTGTTTCAGATTTTTGCCCATTGTTATTGGATTATTTATTCTTGCTACCAATTAGTGATGGATTTTGTTTCTGTGATCATGAGGTCTGTAAACTTCTTATCTTTGTCTAGTTTTGATATAAGAGTAATGCTGGCTTATTATGTGCTTATTTTTGTAATATATCTTTTGATTTTGATGAGTAGAGGCATTAAATCTCATAATGCCCATTTATATACATATATTTAATTGTATGTTTAGTGCTTTCTTGTTTATGTCTAAGAAATCTTTGCTTTTCTCAGTGTCACAGAGATAGTCTCCCATGTCTTCCCTTGGAAGCTTTATATTGTTGATTTCATATTTATTCAAATGTATATTTTTAGGTTGTATGAGGTATAGGTCAAGATTTTTTTTTTCCTTAGAAACAGCACATTTTTCTAGCATGATTTCATAATTTGTTGAAAAGACTCTTTTCCATTAAATTGTTTTATTGCCTTGATTGAAAATCAGTTGAACATATAATGTGAGTCTATTTCTGTACTCTATTTTGTGTTCTATTGATCTGTTCACCCATCAGTACCCTCAAATCCCATTATCTATCATAGCTCTATAGTTAGTCTTAAAATCAGGGAGTGTAAGTCTTTCAACTTGGTTCTTTTTATTTTTATTTTTTTTGAGACAGAGCCTCAAGCTGTCACCCTGGATAGAGTGCTGTGGCATCACAGCTCACATCAACTTCTAATTCCTGGGCTCAAGCGAGTCTCCTGCCTCCACCTCTCAAGTAGCTGGGACTACAGATGCCCGCCACAATGCCCGGTCATTTTTTGGTTGCAGCCGTCATTGTTGTTTGGCGGACCCGGGTTAGATTCGAACCCACCAGCTCAGGTGTATGTGGCTGGTGCCTTAGCTGCTTGAGCCACAGGCGCCCCTTCAACTTGGTTCTTTTTAAAGATTGTTTTGGCTATTCTAGGTCCTCTGCATTTCCATGTAAATTTTAGAATAAGTTTTTAATATCTGCAGCAAAGCCTGCTGGGATTTTAATTGAAGTTGTGTTGAATTTAAATGTGTCATTTAATAATACTGAGTCTTATAGTCATGAATATTATAAAATCCCTTTTATTTTGGTTTTTAATTTTCATCAGCAATATTATTAGTATCTTGCACTGAATTTGTTAAATTTTTCCTAAGTGTTTTGTTTTTGAAGCTTATTGTAATTGTCACTTAAGATTTTATTTTTAATGTTAATGACTGATATATATGTTTTATATTGACCTTGCATTCTGAAACCTTACTAAATTCACTTATTAATTTAAAACTTTTTTTTTTCATAACTTCCTGGGGATTTGTTAGGTAAATAGCCATGCCAACTGCAAAATGTACCAAAAAACTATGTATTTCTTACTTTGCAGACTAAATGATTTTGTTATGTGTGTTGGTCTTACTGCTGGTACAGTATTGAATGGAAGTGGTGAGGCTTACTTTGTTCTTGATAATATATAAATTTTTTCAGCATCCCACCACTGAATGTGACCTCAGCTGTAGGTTTCCTGTAGATCTTCTTTATTGGGTTGGGGAAGTTCCCTTCTATTCCTGGTGTACTGACAGTTTTTAATATGAATGGGTGCAAATTTTGCCCCATGCTTTTCTTTTCTTTTTTTTTTTTTTTGAGACAGAGCCTCAAGCTGTCACCCTGCATAGAGTGCTGTAGCATCACAGCTCACAGCAACCTCCAACTCCTGGGCTCAAGCAAGTCTCTTGCCTCCACCTCCCAAGTAGCTGGGACTACAGGCACCCGCCACAACACCCAGCTGTTTTTTTGGCGGGACTGGGCTGGATTCAAACCCGCCAGCTCAGGTGTATGTGGCTGGCGCCTTAGTGGCTTGAGACACAGGTGCCAAGCCCCCATGCTTTTCTTAATTTACTTAGGTGATTATATGAATTTTTAAAGTTCTTTTAATGTGGTGAGTTCTGTAGATTGATTTTCCAATATAAACAAATCATGTTTTCCAATGACAAATCTGCTTTGACTTTTGTGTATTATCTTTTCAATGAACTAATTAGTTCTAATTAATTTATTATTTTAAAAATTAATTTATTGCTAGGTCCGAATTGCTAATATTTTATTAAAGATTTTTTTTATGTTCAAGAAAGAAATTGGGTTGTAATGTTTTGTTTTTATAATGTCTTTGATTTTGGAATCAGGGAATGTTGACCTCTTCCTCTCTCTTTTGGACAAGTTTTATAAAATTGGTTTCATTTCCTTCCTAAACATTTCATAGAATTCACTTAGATTTCACTTTGAGAAAAGATATTTAATTATAGATGCAGTTTCTTTAATTGATATGGGGCCATCAGGCATTCAGTTTTTCTCTGGTAGGCGTTCTTGGCTCAGCCCTCCTGAGTCTTTATGGGCAGATGCACAGCTTTGCATTCAGCCGAAGATTCAAGGAGCTCTCAATGTAAACTTCCAGAACTTCTTCATAGCACTGGTTTAGTCTCTCTGTGACCCTGCTTCATAAATAAAGCTGACTTGGTAGCACTGGACTTAGGTATCTATTTTCTCAACTGTACAAGACCACCATGCTTTTATTGGGAATTTTCCAACCTGCTCTGGAGTGGTAGATGGCCCCAGGCAGATGTCTGGGCTACTGTGGGGCTCACCTGTCCTTCTTTGTTTCTTTCCGGGATCATACTACACACACACACACGTGTACATGTATGTATGTGTATATATGTATATATACACACACATTGGTTATAGCAAGAGGGCTGGTTGGTACCAGCTACTCTGTCATTGATGAAAGTGGACATCTCAGGAGCATTTTAACTGAATAGACCACAGTCAACAGTCAAAAATCCCACTGAAACCATGAAGAGACCTCACATCAGAGTCTAAAGCCAATTTTTATCTACAAATCTTGTTACCCCAAGACCTCCTGTTTTCATCTTTATGTTTGCTTTAGTATCCTTTAATAAAAATGATAAATGGAATCTGACTAAAGTCTATTTCTAATGGTCCCTTAAATTGGAAATAAGTGATATGTTAATTCTGTTAAAATGTTGCTGAGGATCTATCCAATTTTTCAGAGATTTTATTCCTCTTTAATAAACCTGTGTGTTCAAAAATATGATCAAATAAATAAACTATAAAAAAAATTAATGAGGCAATCAGGAAACCACTGAATACCGAATGGATATTTATTGCTTATCAAAGAATTATTGTTAATATTTTTAGGAGAGATAAAAAAATATTCTATTTTAGTAATACATGCTGACATACTTATAAGAGCAATAAAATGCTTTCTGGGGTTTGTTTAAAAATAGTTTGGGGGCAGAGGAGAAAGTGGGTAGGTATTTGGATAGTTGGAACTGTTTAAGCTGTTGTAGTTATAATAACTTTGAAGTCATTGCAACTGTGTGTCTATGTACACACACACAAACACTCTACATACCAAACTTGGAGTGGTAGGTGGTATATTTATTGGTGAACAGAGATTATTAGGTTCCCTGACCTCTGAACTTTCTTAGTCTAGTTGAAGTTAAAATGTATGAAATAATTTTACTGATAATTAATTTGTTGCAAATTATACTGAGGAGAAGCTGGGGGTGCTATGAAGTTGGATGGACAATGGTGAGATCAAGGCATCCTGACTCTTTAATGAGTAGGAATGGCAGTATAGGGTAATGATAAGATTGCCTTATCATTATAAGCAAATTATAATACTGGAGTCTAAGTTAAATTTGAATTTCAAAAACAAACATTTTCTTTTGGCATCAATATACCCCTTGCAATATTTAGGACATACTTATACTACCAAAAAATGCTCGATTTATCTGAAATTCTGATTTAACTATATTTTATTTGGTAACTCTAGGTAGTGATTATGAGCATGATCTTTGAAACAAAAAACCTGGGTTCCATTTCTGAGTTTTTTGCCTCTTACCCATACATTGCTTGATGAGTCTATTGTGCTGAATAGTATCCACAGAATGGGTCATCCTATCTTCTTAGGCATTAAATTATTATTAAAATTGTCCCCTGCTGAGATCACTCATTGGTGACCATTTACATGAGACATGAACATTAATATCTTCATGTTTTTCACCCATTCAGAAGTGTTGCCGTCCACATTTCTCTTCCTCAAGTTTTCTTGTCATTAATTTTCCAATCATAGCTCTTTCGAGTCTCTGATCATTCAGCCAAACCACTGGCCACAGCCTATGAGTAGTTACATAATTGCACATCTGGCCATTCCTCCTTCCAAATTAAATGATCAAGCAGGAACACTGCTTGGAGTTTTGCCCACTGGGAAAATTTCCCCACCTCACTGTCCTTCTGGGATGTCCCAGAAAAAGGCTACAGTGCTGGCACTGTCCTCTTGAGCGGCACACACACAGTAAACCAGACCTAAGTTTTCTCTTCCTCTGTCAACTGATCCTCTTTCCCACTGAAAGAGGCCACAAGGGGAGACTGGGAGAGAGAAGGGAGCACTGTATGAGGGAGGACCCCAGGTGTGGGGCGATTCTCGATGTAATCACGTGTGCCTTAGGGCCCATTCAAGCCAGGCCTCACACCTGCCACCTCCATGTGATGACGCAGTGCAGGGTGCCCGCCCAACTTGATGTTTGGGGGGGAGATCAGATAAGACCCCGTTCATGACAGGCCTACTTCCTTGAGTGTGACTCAGTTTCTGTATGTGTAGAACAGAGAAAATGGCACCTCGTTTTAGGGTTTTTAAAAATTACATCAAATTAAATGAGCACTGAGTACATCGTGCAGCACAGAGAAGGGCTTAGTGCTTGACCATAACTGTGATAAACTAAAACAATTTTAAATATTGTAAAATGATTCTATGAACTGAGCCACATCCATATATAAGTTGGATAATTTCGGTTGCTTCCACAGCTTGGCAACTGTGAATTGAGCTGCAATAAACATTCTGGTGCAAATGTCCTTGTGGTAGAATGATTTTTGTACTTCGGGAGGAAGCAACCCAAATGCCCATCAACCCATGAATAGATTAACAAACTGTGGTATACTTGTACTATGTTATTCAACCATAAGAAAAGATGGAGACTTTACCTCTTTTGTGTTTGACTGGGTGGAGTTGAAACACATTCTTCACAGTAAAGTATCTCAAGAATGGGGGAAAAAAGTATCCAATGTACTCATACTAATATGAAACTGATGTATAAACAACTACACAGGGGATGGGGGAGGAGGGAGGGCAATTGGGGGGATCTCACCCAATGTGCACAACGTTGAGTGTTTCCCACGCCCCCTGGGTGAAGAAGGGCTCAACTACAACTTGAACTTTACCTTAGAATTGAAAACAATGTGACCTAAATATTTTATCCTCATATTAATTTGAAATTAAAAGGTGAATAATTTCTTAATGATGTACCTATTTTTGTTGTTGCTTAATCAATATTGACTGAAGATGCACACATGGACATGGAAGAAACAGCTGAAAGTGGTTACCTCCTGCGGGAGGGATGGCAAAGACACGTGCAGGGGCCAGGGCTTCTAGGGCAGTGGCAATATTATTCTTCTGTATATGAGTGGTATAACACTGGCGTTTGCCTTATAAATATTTATAATTTTTTGTTAAACTCTGCACTTTTTAATATACTTTGTGTGTGTGTCACAAAAAATGCATACCAATGCTCACTGAGTTCCAACGACTGTGTCAAACACTGTGTTTGGCCCTGGCAATAAAGCCATAAATATGGCAGAGACAGTCTCAGGGAGCTTCTGTGTTGGAGGTACACAAACATTAAAAAAAGAATTATACAGTTAATGACTTGTCATTGCCTACATCCTATGAAGGACACCGTTTTAGAGGGATGAGACTTAGATGACATAGTTGAAATTAAATTCAGATTATTTTTATTGTTTGGGATTCATTGAGAGTACAAAGAATTAGGTTACATTGATCACATTTGTTAGGTAAAGTCCCTCTTATAACAGTGTCCTTTCCCCAAGAGGTGTGTCATACAAGATAACCCCACCCTCTTCCCTCCTCCCGTCTACCTGCTCCCTCATTCCCTTACCCACCCCTTGTATTAGCTCATATACTGCCTTAATATTAGAATTCAGTACACTAGATTCTCGGTTCTCCATTCTTGTGATGCTTTGCTAAGAAGAATGTTTTCCATCTCCATCAGGTTAATACAAAAGATGTAAAGTTGGGCGGTGCCTGTGACTCAATGGGTGGGGCGTTGGCCCCATATACCGAGGGTGAGGGGTTCAAACCCAGCACTGGCCAAACTGCAACAACAACAAAAAAATAGCCGGGCATTGTGGCGGGTGCCTGTAGTCCCAGCTACTCGGGAGGCTGAGGCAAGAGAATCGCCTGAGCCCAGGAGTTGGAGGTTGCTGTGAGCTGTGTGACACCACGGCACTCTACCAAGGGCAGTAAAGTGAGACTCTGTATCTACAAAAAAAAAAGATGTAAAGTCTCCATCTCTTTTAATGGCTGAATAGTATTCCATGGTATACATATACGACAGTTTGTTAATCCATTCCTGGGTTGGTGGGCATTTAGGTTGTTTTCATATTTTGGCAATTGTAAATTGAGCTGCGATAAATAGTCCTTATGATAAAAGGACTTTTTTTCTTCTGGGTAGATGCCTACTAGTGGGATTGCAGCATCAAATGGGAGGTCTAATTTGAGTTCTTTGAGGATTCTCCATGCTTCCTTCCAAAAAGGTTGTATTAGTTTACAGTCCCACCAGCAGTGTAAAAGTGTTCCCTTCTCTCCACATCCATGCCAGCATCTGCAGCTTCAGTCTTTAAGCCCTAACTAAATATCTAAATCTGGAACTGGCAAAAAAAAATAGCATAAATGTTCCTCTCTCTCCATGATTTTACTTGCACACTTGCATATAATTTTATCACCATTTCTCTTTATGAATCAAATACATGAAGGAGACATTGAAATGTTCCCAAATAGACCACAATGGATATGACCAATAACACTAACTTTTCTTGGAAACAAATAATATAAACCTGTTTAATATTCTATTTCATCATGGGAACGGACACCTTTTATCTTGCTTAGGGGAGGAGTGTAGATAATGGAGATGGGGGAAAAACCAGAGTTGGCCACAAAAAGTCAACTCTGCCCACTTAGGAAAATGTCTCCATTCCAGGAGCCTTGCAGACCTCCTCATTTGGGTCGACGACTTTATGATGATTTCATCAGATCTCCAATTGTTAGATGAGAGGAGCCCTTCTAAATGCGCACGACAGGAGGTGGCTGTGGTAGGACAAGCTGTTCCCCAAAGCCGCGTGATTATCTAACCATTTTCCCAGCCTGGTTACAGCTTCTCTGATTACTTCCTTCTCCACATTTTTTTTTTATTTTGAATTCTTTTAGCTAAAAGTTAGCTTCATATTTTAAAGTCTCCGAACTCTGATTACTCAAATGAATTAAGTGGCTTCAATATCTCCAATCTCATTCTGTGCTGTGCCAAATTCATCAATAAATTAACCATAATTCAGCTTGCTTCTGTATAATGTAGTTTTTGCTGGAGGTGCTATAATTGGAAGAATGCTACCAATTGCTTGTTATTTAATCTAGTAACTTATACAGATTTTTTTGAAGTGCATATAATAGAAAACCAATTAGCATTAGCTGGGAGATTTATTTCTCAGCTCACTTTTGGATGCAAATAATTAAACACAGCTACCTGAAATAACTGGTAATGAGCTGAAACTAGATGAAAATATAAGCTATTAATTGACTCATCAACTCATCTGGTATAAACTGTTCAGTTAACATATTTTTACGAATTTGAAAAAAATAAAAAGAAATTGTCTATTTAGAGGCTGAGGATAGGCAGTGGTCACAGCCACAAGTAAGACACATTAATTTTTCTCTGTCAACGTAAACTTTGTGAATAGTTTTAGCTCAAAATATCTAAAATTCAAAAATAGACTTTGATAAGGGTGGCATGTGCTGGAAGCTTGTGCTGAAACAATGCAGGGAGATTTTGTCAGGCCATGCAATTTTATCACAAAAGCCTGTGTCTTGCAAAGGAGGGCAGGTTTCCATGTTTGTCTTTTGGTCAGCTCTTTGCATTGTTGATTGATTCCCTGTAATGCTGTTGTCAGTATTTTATCAATAGTCAGATAGATCTCATGACTGGCATTTTGCCTTTTTAAAACCATCCCCTTTGCCATTACAGAGAATTGAAACCTCAAAGCCAGCTGGGAATGGCTGGTAGACTTGTAATTATTATTTATGAATTCATCAGAAAGAAATACTGACTTCCAATTAAAGCCAGAAAATTACTCCTGGAATAAATTGATAAAGGTCAGTTTATCTGCAAAAAAAAAAAAAATCTATGTGTGTCTATGTGTTATTAATATTATTAATATGGCAGCATTCAACCTATTTGTAAGAATAAGTGAAGATAACTAATTGCCATATTAGTTCTTGCTTTTGGTATTGAATTTCAATGAAACTTTTCCATTGCTTTTGGTATTTTTCTCTTCTGAGGCTAGGGAAAAGATGCTCTGTATTGAAAATCAATTAGAATGTACCATTTTTTCTCCTTAACAAAAGTAATTTGTGTATTTTTGGTTTAGGGGAATTCAAATGATATGAATACTTTGGGATCCTATTTTATAACAAAAGAGAAAGTCTTTCACCAATTAGAGGAAATTCTGGGGGAAATGTTGGTCTGTTTTGGATTAGGAAACTCAAAGTAAATCAAAATGCTGCTTTAATCAAAAGAAATAATCAAAGAAACGGCCTCACTTGAGGTTTTGGCACAGTGAATAGGTATTTAAATATTTAACAACTCTTTTTATCTTTACCTGTTTACAAGTCACAAACAGGGGATTGGAATGAAATAAAAAAGCTGCCTGTGACTTTGAAATTAAAGTAGGTATTTTGCCTGGGTCGTGAATAACTTCCCTTCCGTCTGTCAGAAGGTTCTTGCTCTCAGTTTTCCTGGGGTTAAATTAATTATGTGCCTAAGGAGGTGTTCAGCAGGCTGCACTGATGCTCAGTACACACACACTCCTATTTTCAGATTATTGATCAGATTTTGAAATCTATGAACCCTGAAAAATATCCTGGAGGTGGTTTCTGGAATCTTGTTGTTTATTATATTTAGTAAGAAAAGTTACAGAAACATCTTTCTAAATTAAGCATTTAAGGTAGATGTTCTTAACTAGAGCGCTTCTGTCTGGAGGCATTTGGGTTGTCACAAATGGGGAGTGGGAGGGGGCTTCTGGCATCTAGTGGGTAGAGGCCACTGGGTGAGAATAGTCCCCAGTGACAAAAAATAATTTGCCCATGCATATTAATAGTGCAGAGTTCAAGAAACCTTAATTTAGAGAAATATGATAAAATGTTATTCAAAGGTAATTGTGGTAACACTCCAATTTCACACTGAGAAGAAAAAAAATGAAATAATGATCAGATGCCTTTTTCACTCATTAGAACAGCACAAAGTCAAAGGAAGTGATAACAGTCAGTTCTGGAAAAAATAGCTTTGACAAGTAAGTAGATTCATCAGTGAGCGTGATCCTGTAATACACACTTACCTACTCCAAATAGAACTTTCCTTTCACTCAGCAATCTCTTGTTTGAAAATACAGTATCAGTAAGCAAAAATCCAGCTTTGTTGTTGTGCTTAAAAATACTGGGAAAAAACTTGCATTTTAATAAATTAGGGAATAAGTTCTGGGACATTTATAACATGGATTATTATGCAGTTATTAAAAAATGAGCCAAACCCATATCTAAGGACCATGATGGATATCTGTGATGCTTTATTAGGTGGAAAAAATGAGTTTCATAGTAACATGAATTTTTTTAGCTCATCTTTATAAAATACCTTCTATATGTATGTGTATACACTATTCCGTTTTTTTAATGAGTGTGTAGATGACTAGCAGATGTTTAATTTTGTTACTTCTTTGGATGAGATAAGAACGAAGATGGCTGGCAGCTAACAATTAACTTTTCTCTCTTTTTTTTTGGCTGGGGCTGGGTTTGAACCTGTCACTTTTGGTGTATGGGTCCGGCACCCTACTCCTTGAGCCACAGGCGCCACCCACTTTTCTCTTTGTTTCCTTTCCTTTCCTTTTCTTTTTTATTGTTTGTGATTCATTGAGGGTACAAATAATTAGGTTACAGTGATTGCATTTGTTAGGTAAAGGCCCTCTTAGAATTGTGTCCTGCCTCCAAGAGCTGTGCCATGCACCATGAACCCCCAAACCCTCTATTTTTATTTTTTACAGTAAGAATATATTCTCTTGATAATACACAAACAGCATACCAAAGAAAACCTTAAGAAAAGCTCCTTTCTCTCTTTAGCACTATAGTGTGTTTAGCAACACTGTCTTGTGAACCTCACAGAAATTCACAGCTTGCTTATGTGATTACAAGAAAGGAAGTTAGGTTTTGTTTTGGGTTTTGGTCTTTTAAACTTAATGTATTATGAGGTGAGTATCTAGGTATACTTCTTTTTTGTATACATGGCACGTATTTTATTCTGTTGCTTGTAATATGTATGATACCGACTCCATATTATAAAAACTTTTAGGATGCTACTGGGACCTGCAGAGATGCTTGGCCACCCCTTGAGAGCTGCCCAGGGACTTTATGGGAAAGGGAAGGATGTTGTTGTTGTCCTTGATGTCAACCTCAATGGTTAGGAACTCTTCCTGAATCTATTATTTTCTCTGTGCTATGGATGGTTTCAGTATCTTCATAGCGTAGAAGTTGTGGAAGGTGCAACTTGATTTTTTTTTCACACATTTTGAGAAGAACGGTGAGATTCTTTTTTTTTTCTTGAAAATTACATGTGAACGCTTTGATGCATAAAGTATTGTTAAAATATGGCATTGGCTACTATCAGCAAAGGGAAAAAATGAAAAAATGTAAAGGTCAGCACCCTCTTCAGACTTTAATTAGGATGAGTACAGGAGAAACTATAACGGGGAAGTGGCAACCAATCCTGTTACCCTGTCCCCAAACCTCCCCACAAAGTCATCCAATGTTATGAAGTACGTATGTCTCTGACCTTACTCCACTCAGTTTATACATATTGACTATTTTAATTTTCACGACAACCTAATGAGATACATGCTATTTTTAATCATCATTTTATATTATATAGGAAAAAATAGACACAGAGAGATTAGACAACTTGCCCAAGGTCACATAGCTACTGTAGGACAGCCAGAATTTCAGCCAAGGAAAAATGACTCCATGGATGATAAAAGTAGAGTAGAAATTCAAGGCAATGAAAATTGACACATCTCCTTATTTTCTACAAACCATGATTGAAACAAACAAACAAAAAACCCAGTGCATTCTAATTTAACCAATTATTAGCTGTAGTAGGAGGTGAATTTAGTAAACAGGACTGTATGGATTAATTTGAAAAGTGTTTTCACCTCCTATGATCCTAACATTTGCTGTTTAGCTAGCAAGTGCTCATCATTTTAAATAACTGTGTTTATTTTGGCTCAGTGAATAAATAATTGATATAATTGCTTCAGTTTCTGCTCTTCTTTAGAATGAGTATGTCCATATCCATGTAGTTGCATAATTGATTTAGAGATCAGTGTACAGGTAACACAGTCTCCTATAAACAAAAATGTTAAAAAGTTTAAACTAGTTGGACCATAATCCAGCTTTATTGTGGTGATCGTGTGTCTGTGATAATAATGAGTGCAATTGTGTTTCCATTTAATATCTCCTTCAGGTGCTTTGCGACCCCAATACATCACAGAATGTAGGTTATTAGATGAATAAAAGTAAATAGTTTGAGAGTGTTTTCTCACATTTGAGGTTTAATTCTCTCTCTGCTGTTGGGAGTGTTATATTGAGAAAGACATATTTTGCAAATCTTTCAGCCTTAGCAATTTCACTCTTTAATTTCTGTGTTTCCCCCCTTTATAATTTCCACATTCCTATATAATTCTGCAGTCACAAAGCCTACAACTAGATGACTGGCTCTGTGGGGGGAAATTTTATATCTAGGTTTTCTTCTCATTAGTGAGTATTTTTTCCCCTGATCTCTTATTGCCTAGGTTTTTCAGCTAGCACACAAACCACACGTCCTAACATGGAAATGCTGGGGTATCGTCCTTTTTTAAGAGTGTGATCCCTCCCTCCCTTTTTTTCCACCCTGAGGAAGAGGAAGCTCATGACATGAAAAAGTGTTACAACTTATCCACTGGTTTTGATGAACAAACATTTGTACTGACAAGGTGAAAAAATATCTATGTGTGAAGATATTTGAGCAAGAAGATTTCTGACAGTTGAGGTTATCCAAGCTGGGAATGAATGAGGAGGTGGAGGTGTGGGGGCAGAGAAGTGGTGGAATCATTCCCAGAGCTGCCTGTGACAGGGCACACTGCTTGGTTAGGCTCCCTAAGAATAGTTCTTCATCAGAGCATCTAGCATGATGAAGGATGGGTGGGGTAGGATCCTTCTGAGTGCTTTCCTAGAAATATAACTGAGTAATGTAACTAGACTAAGGAAGAATCAACATGACTGTGTTAATTAAAATATCATGGGGTTCTTGCTTAATGAGGGTGATGAGTTTGGGAACAATTTATCCCATGGAACAATTTATCCCTCTTGTTCATCACAGTCATCTCTTGTCTAATGATAGATGGGGTCTTTGGTAGAGGGTGAACAAAGTTAAATTAAGAAATGTTCCCTACCACCTAAAGATACATGATCTAGCAATTATGGAGAAAAGCATCCCCAGAATTTATCCAGAACAAATCAGATTAAAGACAGAGTTATTTTTAAAGTAGACAAGTTATGTGAGATTGGAAGGAAGAAAAGGATTGATTAATTATAATTAGAGATAGGAAATCTAGAAAAACTTCATGGAGGAGGTAACATGAGAGCAAGGCCCTGCAGAAAGGTTAAGACTTTGACAGGAAGAAAGGGAGAGGTAGGTGGGCAGAGCAAAAGCAGGAGAATGTGAAATGTGCCAATTTCAAGATGGTCCAAAGTAGAGCTGTCAGAGAGAATGTAGTGAGAGACATGTTGGGTATCCAATCAAATGACTTTCCCCCTTGAGTATCCAATCAGATGACTTTTCCCATTGGGTATCCAATCAGATGACTTTCCCCCTTGGGTATCCAATCAGATGACTTTCTTCATTGGGTATCCAATCAGATGACTTTCAGCACCATTGTGTCGTTAATATGGAGCTGCTGAAGATTTTTCAAGAAAGAAGTGACATGGTTGTATTTTGCATTAAAATATAATCTGGTTTGCTCTCTGGAATAGGACATTAGGATCCAGATACATATGATCTGATCACTTTGGGTAACAGCAACTATCATTTCTCTTAATTAACCCCCTGTCTGTGGCTATTTCTTCTCATCCACCTTCACGAACATCCCTTTCTATATTGGTATGTTAAATGTCTGTTTCCCAGGTCTGTCCTCAGCTGTCTTCTTACACTATCCATTTCCTCTAGGCAAATGAATATATGAGGTCAACAGCCACACAATGTGCTAATGACTCCCTAGTATATTTTGAATGCTCCTGCCTTTCCAAAGCATCAAACCGTATTTCCAGTTCTCTCTAGATGACCTTCTAGCATCTTCAGTTGAAGTTGTTTCTGATCTAACTTCTTATCTTTTCCCCAGTACCTGTTCTTTTGTCACTGTATCTGAGTGACATCATTACCATGGACCCAGCTGTGCAAAATAAAAATGTTTGAATCATCCTCAATTTTGATCCCATCCATACCCGACAAATGCCTCCAATTAATCATCAATCATCGAGTCTACCTCTGCAATACCTCTTCTTCCTCCCTATCCCCATAGCCATGTCTATAGTTTAGAGCAGGACTTCTCAGACTTTAATATGCCTAGGTGCTACCTGGAATGTGTGTTAAAATGCACATCATGATTTTGTAGGTCTGCAGTGGGGCCCAGAGTCTACATTTCTAATAAGCTCCCAGGCTGTGTTGGCAAGACCATTTCAAGGACTGTACTTTGAGCAGCGAGGGTTTAGATAATGGGCATCATTTGTCTGGGCTACTGAAATCATTTCTAGTCTCTGACTTCTAGTTCATTTTTTTACACTTCTGACAGACTTCTCGGCTGCAGAATCTAATGGTTTCCTATTTCCTAGAGGATGTCTTGGCAAATTTTTTCTGTAAAGGGTCGGGTAGTAAATAGTGTAGCCTCTCTAGGCCATATGGTCTCTGTAGTAACTGCTCAACTCTGCTGTGGTAGGGGCAAAGCAGCCATAAATGAATGAATCTGATTTTGCCTATCCCTAGCTCAAAGAACAGAGTTTAAATTCCCTTGTGTGACTTACAAGGCTCTTTAATTGGCCCCCCAACCTAGAATTCAGCCTCATTGTCACTCTTCCCCATGTAACTCTTATTCTTCCCACAAGAAAACACCCTGTACTCAGTCACACCTCTGTGCCTTTGCAGATGTTGTCACATCTGCCTGGGGTGCAGCCTCAGAGTTAAGCTCTAGCTTAGCCATCACCTCCAAAGTGACAGCTTCCTTGACTGCAGGAGTCTGTCCTCTGTGATCTTGACGTCCTCCATACCCATCTCTGTCTCAGCACTTGTTTACATTTCAATCATGCTTATTTGCTTTCTTACTTCCTTGAATCAGAGACCCTTTTAAGGGCAAGAAACACATTTGCATAATTCACACTCAGTAGGTGCCATTTCTGAATAAATGATCAGGTCTCTATAACCTAAAGAGTTAATGCAGATCTAGTCACTCGCATGAGTTTGTTTTGGCAAGAGTAACTTCCGACCATTGCCGATGAGAATCTCCGCCATTAATCCAGTTCTGGGCAATATTTGCTGTGATTTTAAATCTTGGGCAAAATGAAACATCGCCTTGTGACACAGCATTATGTATAGAGTTGTAAATATGGAGTGAGCGGCACTTGACTGAAATGGGGTCAACACAGTCCCCCATTTGTCTGGCCAATTGGAAGGAGACAAAATACTTCTGTATGCAGCAGAAATACCCCCAAACACTATAACTCTTGGCATTACAAAAAAAAAAAACTGATTAGAGAAGGCTTGGCTATTTCATCTTTTTCATCCTTTCCATCTTGGACTTTGGATTGAAGGGGAGGCAGCGTCTGAATAAGGCGAAACAAATCACGTCAGTGTGATTGATCGAGCCTGGGCTTGGCACATCCCAGGTGACTGTGTTGGGGAGGAGTCATCAATTTGCTTCCCCAAAAGGATGTATGGTGTAGTCATAAATATTTTAGAAAATGCGGGGTGGCTTGTGCTTTCTTGTTTACCAAGAACAATGCCTGCTAGAATGTTCCTCCTCCGGACAAATTGTTCCCAGTTCTATCAAAGACTTATTTACCTGCTGATGGGGAGTGTTGCTATTTCTTTCATTTTCCTGTGAGTTTTCATTTTGATTTTTGATAACTATATATTCTCTAGAGGCTGAACTATTTTTTTCTTTATTATGCATTTTGTGGGAGGCGAAAGAAAACACACATTCTTGGTTACGGGTTTGAAGCAGGAGCCGTTTCTAAAGGGCAGGATCATTTTTCATGTATTAGGTTTGCGTGATTCGAGAAACAGAAGCCAAGTTCTTGTAACATCATAATCAGGAGAGGGATCAGAGGCACTTTGGGCCTTTGGTCGGAAGCCTGTTCCTACTTGTACATTTTGATAACACTTCTTATTTTCCAAGGTGCTCTCATATGTTCAAACATCTATGATAATCATAAACGCCCTGGAATAAAGGGCAGAAATTAAAATGAGAAATTCAGAGAGGAGCAAACCAGGCCTCAGGTTAAGATCCTTGCCTGAGGCTATACAGCTAGTTAGTGGTGGACCTAGGGTTACAATAGTAACCAGCCCTCTATAACATTTTTAAATATGCCTGAAAAAGAGTTCTTAAAATGATGCATCATTTTTGCCTATAAAGGTGTGTAGGGAGCAGTCAGGAATCAGTAAAGATTTAAAGTCATCGTTGGCAATGGATATTATTTATGCTCTTCTACCTGCTTTGCAGCCAGGAGACATTGGGCAGGAGCAGGTGGAAGTGAGTGATTTGTTGTGGTTATGAAACAGGTCCCAAAGTGAAAGTGACAGGATTCCGTAATTTTCTAGGCTACACTCTGTCCAGTTATGCTTCTGCTGAAGTCTCTTCCTCTGCACCCAAATAATGAAACTGCAGAGGTGACAGTGTGGGCATAATCACGTGGCAGGTCTGGATGGGAACTGTGGTGTCCTTTTCCCCTGCCGTCACTGTTATGTCCTGGAGGTGCTGCTGCCCACTTAGGGGAAGATTCCTGCCTTGGTTCCAAGCACTGCAACCCTGAGTTATGGTGAGGCCAGGCTGCCCCCAGCACTGTTTCCAGGAGAGGTGAGTTGTTACCAGCTTCCTGGTGATCAAACTAGCAATTTAAGAAAAAAAAAAAAAGGCATTCCCAATATACACAGGACATGATCTTGAAATTCAACTTAATGAGGTTTCTGTGGTAGCTAAACATCAAAATGGGCACAAATCTGAGTCTTTTTTGATTTTAATATTATCTCCACCCCTGGGGATTTAAAACAACACATTTTTTAATAAAAAAATAAAGGGGGGCATAATATTCAGAGAAAATCACGTAACACATTGTTTATTAAGTATAGATTTTAATTTTATCTTGCCTCTATGGTTATAGGCATGTGTCTTTCACTGTTTGAACTTTGAGAAGGTGTTGAATCCTGGTGTTCACTGCTGGTTAGATTATTCACATGTCTGGAATTAACAGGAATGTATTGAAAGGCACACATCGGACTTGGTGGATGAAAAAAATGGTGCCAACCAGAGAAGCTTATTCTTGAGGACAGTAAGGAAAAGGCAGCCTAGGCTTGGCTGGGATGGATTATTCATCCCTCCCCTGCCCAGCCATCATTAAAAACATAAACCAGTGCAAAGCTCCATGACCCTGATGCCCAGTGACCCTCTGCAGAGCTGAACAAAAACAAACTAAGGCGCGTGGGTCCTGGTGCCAGTAATTTGGTTCTTACATAAAGTTACCACTGAAGCCAAAATTATCCCTGGCACAGGCTTAAAGAAGAAATAAGCTGGTGAACTAACACTCCCATTCTCAGCAGTCCAGGGATTCTTGCTAGTAACATTAATCACCAGATTCTTCAGCACTTCATGCATCTGTTTATAATTGTGAAACTTCTTAGACGATGGGACTTCCTGACAAGAGGATACAATTTCCTTTCTCCAGCTCTCTATACCTGGCCCACGAGGAAGCATGTGGAAATGGACAACTCGGTGGTCATTGTGTTCATTTTCTTTTTTGCATTTGAGTTAGTCAAGAAAAACAGGCCTTCCACCAGCTGCCACCTCACTCACGTCTTCCTCTCTAATAGACAATTCTTCAGCCCTTTTTCATAAATTACATCTTACATGAGGCTGAGCAAGCCCTAATCACTCTTTTCCTCCAACATCTCCCATAGCATTGATACCATATTAAGAGGTGCTTGCATATCGTTTCGTAAGTTATATCTTAATTTTTATAAATTTTATAAATTTTTATATAACTTTCGTAAGTTATATCTTTATTTTTATGCTTACTGGCATACCCTTGAGATGGACAGCTCTCTCTTGAGTTTACTTTGTTTTCTTCTTTCCTTCCATGCCTAGTAGAGTTCTGCAGTCAATCCATGAACAGTGTTGATCACATGAAATGAAACTGTAAATAAAATTGTGTAATGATTAAGAAAGACTTTGGGACATGCCAGATAGCTTGAGTTCACATTCTGGCCATTTGTTGACTTTGCGACATGGGGCATGTTATTTAGCTTCCCTGAGCCTCAGTTTCCTCATCTATAAAATGGGAGCAATTTTAACAAGTACATCCTTGGGCCATATTGAGGATAGAAGAAGTAAAGAGAACCAGAATTGAGAACAATGTCTGCTTTGTGATCGTGGCCTCAGTAAGCATTAGCTATTATTAATAATGTTCTGTGATTAATCGACTTGCCTCCAGCTTTAAAGGCTGTCAAGGGACCATTTAAATTACTAGTTCTTCAGTGGGTGTGAACCTTTGACAGATACAGAAAAATTCCAAAATAAATTTTATATGCTTCCGATTTCAAAGTCATCTCTTACCACGTTGTATTTTTTTTTCCACCTCCTGAGCAGCTGGGACTACAGGTGCCCGCCACAGCGCCCGAGTACTTATTTTTTTTCCACCTCCAGTTCGGCAGAGGCTGGGTTTGAACCCGCCATCTTCAGAATATGAAGCCGGCGCCCTACTCACTGAGCCACAGGCGCCGCCCTTACCACGTCATATTCTTTACATATATATGTGTATTACATCTATGTGCATACACCCCCTCCCTACACTAATTATTTTCTAGATCAAAGTTAAAAGACAGCCGTCATGTACTTTGTGCAAGAGAATGATACACAGAAACAAGTTTGGAATGCTTCATGTTGAGAGAAAGTAAACCAAAGTTAACCACACTCTTGCTATTTTATTATGTTTAAAAATTATACTTTACACTTTCATCATTTACTAAGCACATCATTTTATTCTCTCCCGACGAACGTGTGAAGTCAGGATAGCAAGTCCTATTTTTACCGCTTCTCACAGATGAACACACTGACACGGAGAGGGGCTTGTGTACAGGAAGGCTCGGTGTAAGTGGCGGGGTGAGAACAGACGCCAGCGCACTGCTCTTGTCCCCAGCACCCTGTCATTCGTACCAGGGTGATGTGCTGGTTCACGGCGTTTTGGTAGCACCCTTGGCTAAGTTTTCCAACGTCTCCACAAAATTTAAACCAATTGAGACTATTCCAGGATTTAGGCTGATTAAAACTGGTGGGGGAGGGGCAGAGAGTGCTCACGACTTAGGAAGAGCCTGTGACCCGAACACTGTTTGGGGCAAATGTCACATCTAATGTGCTTAGTGACCGTGCGAGGTGGGCGTTGTTCCCCGCTTTAGGAAGGCAGGCAAGAAGAACCTGAACTGCAGCGCTGGACCACAGTCTGTTCCAGGTGGGCAGCACAGCTGATTCTGAGCTCAGGGTTTGGGATTCCTGAGCCTATCGACTTCCTCCTGAACCATCTTCTGCCCTGTGCTTATAAGAGAAGCCACTGAGTGTCTCTCAGCATTCCTGGAAACTTCAAAGGGATTAGGAGACGGAATACAAAAAGACGGAGCAGATGGAAAAATCGGACCCTTCCCCAAGAGAAACAAAGAAGTACCACAACGAAAGCATTTCCACTGCTTTTTAAAACCTGATCACTATTTTAAAAAATATTGTGGACCAATAAATAAGCACGAGTAAATGCAAGACGAGAAACTTTTCTAAAATTCCTTTGAAATCTATATATTCAGTAAATTCTCTTTTAAGTAGACTATGATTAGCTTCTCCATCTGAGAAATTAAAGAGTGCTATTCCTCTTGATTATTCCATGTTCGTGAACAACTAAAAACCAGTACGTGAAAGGCAGAAAGAAAACAGGACTGTATAAGCCGTGCTTTCTATTAAAGAGCAAGGAGCTTACTTGGATGATTCTGGAAGGAAGCAGGTGGCCGTTGCTCGGATTATTTATTTAGGCCTATACCCCAGTTTTATTTTTATTTTCTAATCTCATCTTTTATAGTCACTAGTGCCGTCTAGAGACGTGAAAGGCAAAGGTGACTCTCTCCAGTTTGTTGTGTGAACATGGGCAAGTCACTTCTAGCTGTTGAGGCCTTGTTCCTGCTGCCCAGATTCTACATAATTACCCTCATGAAGGGTTTAAATAAAGATTCATTAAGTAAATTGCTACTTATTTAGAAAATCGCTGCTCAAGTTCATAAAATGTTGCCCTGATGGGCTTAATGAGCCGTCCCCAAGGTGAGTGAATCAGCTTCGTCTCCTGGGAGAGGAGCTCATCTCTTCTTCCACCTCATTCCTGGACTAGGGGTGTCCAAGGCTAGCTGTCTGGTTTCCTTAGGAAGCACGTCGACCTGCTTACCTGCTTCTCTGTAGCCATCTGGGTTGTTCTGAATAGTTTCTTCCAGTTCCATTCTAGCGTTAGGAGCATAGGGGATTTTAAAAATGGCCCATACAACGTGGCATTACGACAAGCTCCCTTGATATTTCTGTAATCACAAGTGATTATTCACTCTATAATTTTCAGATATGATTAGTCAGGATAAACATTATCTTGTGCTGAGTGGGTTTGTAAAGGCACAGGAGAGTGGCATGTGAGATAGTTCAACAATCTTACCAACTGTTAAGATTTTCATAACCTCCTGTCCTCAAGTCATCAGTGAGGACTTGGAACAAAATGCCAAAGATAGCCTGACTTGTTCAGTAATCAGGCAGGTTATTGAAGATGCCTGGTCAAAATCCTCCATGAATATTTGACTGTGTGAACAAAATGATGAAGTAGACATAATTATTATATTGGAGCTGATGGATGGAAAGAGCAGAACATTTGCAATTTGTCTTTTTTTCCCCCTGTTCACTGATAACTTCAGGCTTCAACCATACTCCACTCCACCTCCTCCTCTTGAAAGAGAAAACACATAAATTATTCTGATTGACTAGGAACATTGGCTGATAGAATATTGTTCTTCTCTTCTATTTCTAGCCCTGCTTCTCCATCACATAATGATCACTGAAATCAAAGACTGGGCTGGCAAACCCTACACTCAGAGACTCCTCTGGTGAGGCTCTGCATGATAAAAATTTTTGCCTTCATCTTTTCATTGATTTGAGAGCTCTCCTGTGGTTGGTTGGAGGCTCTTATGAAGGGCTACAAAACCAAACCTCAGGTGGCTTCACACCCTCACAGAGATAGCTTCTCAGGTGTGTTTTTCCTAATCTTATGATTTCTTGTTCTCAGATTTATAGGAGGTCATTGCTGTGGACTGAGATCCTACACTAGGCCCAACAGGCCAAACCAAAATGGCGTCACTCATGCTAAGATTTCTCATCACCAAGCCAAAGCTACATTGTTTATCCATCATTCTGAGAAATCAGGAGGTAGGGTGGTTGGGGAAGGGAGAAGCCAAATCCCCAAACAAGCCAGGTTTAGGTAGCTTGATAAGGAAGTCCCTTCTGCTTTCAGCTTTACAAAGAAAATAACTTTAAAATAACCAACCCAATTGTTTTTTGTTTTTTGTTTCTGCTTTCCTCAGTCCTTTTCAACCAATCTCCTCCACTCAACTCTTCAGAACACTCATTCTATTTTATAGAATGATGTTTTGCCCAATTTTGAGATTAAAAAAAAATCCAATTAAGATCTTAAAATTTATTGTAACTTTGTCTTTTGACATTTGATATTTCTCTTATCATATTCTAAACTCATATTCCACTCTTGTATGTGGAAACAAGAGTCCATTTATTCGTGCATCAAATGAGTATTTTATTCAGACTTTCTGTATGAAAACATCTGTTGGGGATATCCAACCTTTTGGCTTCTTTGCATCACATTGGAAGAAGGGTTGTCTTAGGCCACACATAAAATACACGAAATGAAGAAAGCTGATGAGTAAAAAAAGAGGTCTATGCAAAATTTTCATGATATCTTCCACCACAGATAAGCAAAAAAGTCGTCACATAATCCTCGTGCGGCCCGTGGGCTACTGGTTGGACACCCCCATAACCCTATAGATGGGATAGCATCTGTATTGATTGGTGTGAAAGAGAAAGCTGTGGTCCAGGAGACCCAGATGCGTCACATCACTGAGAAACAGAGTAACAGAGCAATGAAAGTGTGTGTGTGGGGTGGGGAGAAGGAACAGAGACTGAAGACCAAGAGAAACATTAACCAGTTTGTCTCTTCGTAGAGTCATTATTTATTCTAAGTATTGGGGAAATAATGGTAATGGGATCTCTCTTCACTGTGCTTTCTTGGAGTTGATGGAATAGTTTGGAAAATTCTGCTTCAGAATATGTATCAGATTCTCTCAGTATTGTTTCCCTGTTTGATACAGGTCTTGGAGAACTTAGGGGCCAGGGAGGAGAGGAGGAAGAAATAAAGGATGCTTCCTGGCGCCTCCTGTGTGCCAGGGCCCTGCCCGGTGCCTTCACTGCTGTCATCTCAGGGTTTCCACAGTCCTGCGGGGGAGGTTGGATCCTCCGTGTTTTGATGGCAAGGCATCCTCAGAGAGGTAATATAGCTTTTGCAAATGAGGAAGGAAAAGAGAACTACTCACATCCAAACAGGTATGTAGTAATTAACAAGTGCTTCTGGAACGTGTCTGCACATTCCAGTCACCTGGGAGCTTTTATAACCCTTGATGGCCAACTATGCTCAGACCAACTAATTCCAGCTCTCTGGGGGTGGTGCTCCACCATCAGTAGCTTTTAAAGCTCCCCGGATGATTCCAAGGTTCAGCTAATGTTGAGAATGTCTGTTTTAATGATATTTATGTTACCATAAGTATGTCTTTCTTCAAGACTCAGAATCAAGGCCTTTTAGGGCAGGAAAGAACACCAAAACCACCCAATCTAATTGCTGAATTGTACAAAGGAAGAAACCGTGTGAGATCAGTCCGTCACTGACATACCAGCTAATCAGAGTTAGATCTGGGCGCCGTCTTCACTTCCACTCGTTGACTTCTCGAGAAAGGCTTGAATAGAATAACTTCCACAGAGTCAGAGTGAACGTTTATGCTTGGAGCTTTACTAAAAATTGTTCTTGAATTTTCGTTTTTACTTGCAGGATCTATTTCTAAACATACCACTGTGTACTAATACTGTATTTTGGTAACTGTTTTGATAGGGATTTTTTGGTTGTTATTGTTGTTGTGATCTTTTTCCCCCCAAAAGGATATCCAGAAGGCCATAGCCAGAAAAGTAATTTAAATTTTATCAAGTTTTTGCATAACTGGTGTATCTTTGCTGTCTCAGAAAAAGACTAGGGAATCAGAGGTCAACTTGACGTACCTCATTTATATGATAATTACAGTAAACAGTGGCCAGTGATTCATGATACAAACTATTTGTACCTCTGGGACTTGTATGTTTACTGGGCAGGAAGTATGTGATTATGTCGTACTAATTAGTTTCTAGGTGACAGAAAGAATGCAGCCCAGTTGAGACTGAATTTGGTAATTGTGTACTATTTCGTTTCTTTATTTACTTGTAGCAGAGTTTTTAATTTAATTTTTAATCCGCAGGAAGCCTCCTGGCAAATATGCACCTAGACGAACTGGATACTAACTTTTATATTATCACTTTCATGGTTTATGACATGCTGTAATGTGTTAATCTTACGTAATCCTAGCCCCAGTCCTCTGAGGTACGTGTTATTATTGTTGTAAAATTCCCTTTACATACGAATAAACAGAAGGCAGAGACATTACAGTTAAGACGGGTACTTACAACTATCTATCCTACAGCTAGAAATGCAGCATATCCGTGTGTCCTGTGATTAAGAATGCTAAGAAATAGTAATGACGTGCCCAGAATGATCACCACTTAGCTTCACTTTCCTCATTTTTCTCAAACCAAGAAAAAGGCTATGAAGATAGGAGATGATGGGAAACTATTACTGCAGAGGCAGAAATAAACATGATATAGATCTTGGTGGAGAGAGGATACATTCAGAAAGGTTATACTTTCACAACAAGGACGGAGAGCTTCATTGGGCAATCGCTGAATTAAACACAGTGGAGACTTTATGTCCTTTGTGTTAACCTGGATGGAGTTGGAATACATTCTCCTTAGTAAAGTATCACGAGATGGGAAAAGCAAATATCCAATAGTAATATGAAGCCAGCAGGTGATCTAATATATACCTACATAAGAGAAAAACTCAATTCAAGTTGGGGGAGGAGGGACAAAGGAGTGGGGAGAGGGGAGGAGGGGAGGAATTGTTATCTTCCACCTAATGGGCACAATGTAGGGGTGTATGGCACACCTCTTGGGTGTAGGACACAACTACAAGTTGGGCTCTACATAACCAATACAAATATTGTAACCTAGTTGTTTGTACCCTCATTAACCTGAAATTAAATGAAAAAATCAACAACAATGGGACACTCTTTGTAGTCCTACAGGATAGGGATCTGACAAAAAGAAGAGGTAAGAGCAGGCTTCAGAACAAAACCTTACAAAGAACAATAACAAGGGTTAGACAGGAAGGACAGAGGGAAGTGAAAAATGATGAGCAACTGTAGTGAAAAAGAAGTCTGTCATTAAACCAAGGCAAGATGGGGAATTAGAGTTAGGTGAATAATAAGTTTGGTTTTTAGTGATTTTTTTAGTGTTCCAGCAGTCCAGAAATATTCATTTAAAGAGCAGACAGAAAGTCGTTATCATCTGAAATGGAACCAGAATGGATAGGAGCCACTTCTACCTTCAGCAGGCTGTTCAGTGCATTTGTCTCCCAGGCACTTGTTTCCTGAATATATATGACAGAAGCTGTCTGGCAACGAAGCAGAGTTATTACTCAAAATATGGGAGAGACACTGGGTAGCGTGGAAACCAAAGGTCCTCAGAAATGAATGATGTAAGGAGAATATGACCTCTGAGACCCCAGACTTTGCTATGTTTCTATAAAGCCTTGGGGAAAATGCAGATATGAAAAGAACCCACAACTACAGTTTCACAGGTGAAACCTCTTGGGAACTCAGAGGCAAAAGGACACTGCCCGACAAGAATAAAATTCACAAACTCAAAGGGTTTCAAATGTGATTTAATGCCTTTATTAATTTCCAAATGCTTTTCTGAGGGAAGCAGAGGGAGAGAGATTTATTTTAAGGAATTATGTCATATGAGTATGGAGGCTGGCAAGTCCAACATCTGCAGGCTGAGCTGGCAGGCTGGAGACTGAGCCCATGTTGCATATGGCATCTGAAGGTCGTCTGCTGGTAGAATTTCCTTCTCAGAGAAGGTCAGTCTTCTGTTCTATTCAGACCTTCAATTGATTGGGTGAGGCCCACCCACATTGTGGCCAGCCCAATCTACTTTTCTTAAAGTCCACCACTTGTCATGTAAAATCTCATCTAAAACTCCTTCCCAGAAACATCCAGAACAATATTTGGTCAAATATCGGTGCTGTGGTCTAATCAAGCTGACACAAAATTAGCTATCATACCTACGCTGCTGAGATTTTCTATTCATTGACTTTTCCACCATCTGAATTCTCTCATATAAACTCCATAAGGGGTGTGTGTGGGTGGTCACTTTATCCCCAACAGAGAAACATCATAGACTAATAAGAGAAATTAATGGCATTTAACTTTTTATTGGTGTCCCTAGAAATGCAAGAATAAATGAGTAGCGTAGGGCCTAATTGTTTTTTTTTCTTTTGAGATACCATCATAGTCCAGTGCAGCCTTAAACTCCTGGGCTCAAGCGATCCTCCTTCCTCAGGCTCCACAGTAGATGAGACTACAGGTGCATACCACCCGCTTCTGGCTAATTTTTAAAATCTTTTCTAGAGGACATGTTTCACTGTGTTGCCTAGCTGGTCTCAAATTCTTCATCTCAAACAATCCTCCTGTCTCAGCCTCTTGAGTTACTGAGCTTGCAGGCATGAGCTACCATGCTCAGCTTGGGCATAACTTTTACAACAGATTCTAGTAGCTTCAAATGATGCTATTTATGGAAACTACTATATAAATATGTAGCATAAAGATATATACTTTCAGGGCGGTGCCTGTGGCTCAAAGGAGTAGGGCGCCAGCCCCATATGCCGGAGGTGGTGGATTCAAACCCAGCCCCGGCCAAAAATTGCAAAAAAAAAAAAAAGATATATACTTTCATCTTAATGGAATATCCTTCATGTGTACTTATGGAGAGTTGTGAAATTCACAAAATGTTCCAAAAAATGGGACTTGAATTTCCAAAAGAAAAGGATGGTACTACCATTGGTTTATGGAGTAATAATAATATGAAGACTATGTTTAACAGTTTGATGAAAATATTTCAGATTGTATATGAAGTCAGCACATTGTGCCTCATGATTGCACTAATGTACACATTCATGATTTAATAAAATTATAAAAAAAAATGGCCAACATTGTGCTAAGTACTTTGCATGCATGATTTGCATATAATCTTCAAAATAGCCATTCTTAGAGATGAGGAGGCTGAGGCACACGGAATAGCTGAGTCATTTGCCGCAGGTCAAAATGCCAGCATATTTTGGGAGCTTGTGGGTAAGGAGAGACTTTACTTGTGACATGGGTGATGCAAGAACCCACTGCCCATGTCCTCTTGACAACACCCCTCGCCCCCTGGTGGATGGCCACTCTGCTTTTGCCCAACATCTCCAGAGACTGGTTACTGCCTGTATCATTTTTGCAAATGAACAAGGTGCTGAGATGTCTGTCTGTGACTGGGACCTACATTTCATTCTCATTCCTTCAGCGGCAGTTGGGCCTTCCATGTTTCTTGGGCATCATTTCACCCATTTCTGGCTGGGTGCTTTCCCCACTCCCTTAGCTATTTTGAACCTTTGTTATACCTTAAGGCCTCCCTACAGTCCCTGGTCACTCAGGAAGAATGATTTCACTGACTGCCTCATTGATAAGTAGGGACCAGCACACAAGCACCCTCATTACACCTCCTCTCCATCCCAAAGTCATCCCCAATTTCACCCATCATCCTTCCTCTCATCCCTCAGCGACCAGGGGCCTTCCTTCACTCCAAGCTCAGTTCAGGGCCATCCAGGAGGCAGTCAGGGGTGCATATGGAGGCGAAGGGGGTGGGATTCTTAGCACATGCTTTCTATTCAAACAAAGTCTTAAAATTTCCCATAGGATCTTTTCAAGTTTTGCTCACCCTACTTTTCAGTTTCCTGAGTCAAAGCTATTTATCCTGTTCTCTGTTCCTCCTTTGATGCACATGTTGTTTATTTTATTCTAATGAAGTTACATATAATTTTGGCTTCTCAATCATAGTTTTGACTTGGATTCCAGAAATTCTTCTTGGATTATCTCAAATGAAATGTTGGCCACACAGTAAGAATAGTGAACACCTACAGAGTGCTTGCCATCTAGCAGGTTCTATTTGAAGTACTTTTCAGGATCCTCTTCATACAAAGATGCTTAACTTCTTTTGCATCACTAACTCCTTGGAGAATCTGGATCCTTTTCCCAGAAACATTTGCACTCAAGGGAACATACATACCTCTGCTTTCTTATCTCTTACTGGGAAACAAACTGCAAAACCCAAACCTAGAACAAGGACTAGGGCTTTGTTTCGCTTTTTCCTTATTTCTCATAATTTGGTGAAATGACAGGTGATTTTTCTGCTTCATCTGGTTTCAGCTGAGACATTGGGGCAGCTGGAAGCCCAAAATGGCCTCAGTCACATAATTGGCAGTTGGCGCTGGCTGCTGGCTTTCGGCCAAGGTCTTCAGCTACCTTCCTCCTTGGCCTCTCCATGTGGCAGCCTGGACTTCCTAACTATCTGGTGGTCTCAGAGTAGTTGGAATTTTCACATGGCAGCTGGCTTCCCTCCGAGCATAAAATCTTAAGCTTGAGCCAAAACTGGCATAGAATGACTTCCTCTGGGTTTAGTTCATGGGTACGAAACAACCCAAGGGCATGAATATGTGGAGTCACGGTTCATTTAAGGCCACCGAAATTACAGCCTGCCATGGACACATTGGATTGTGCATAATAATTTCACACACTCCATGAATCCACTAAAGGACCCCTCTTAGCCTGTAGAGTCTTCAGGTTAGAACTCACAACTGAGGATGAAGCCAAGGGTACCCGTTAACCCCACAGGACGAGAGCAGAGAAGAGTGGGGCCGAACCTCACTGTAAAGGGAATTGCACACATACAGGTACATGGATGGAATTGTGCACAGTGTGCTCCAGGGACAGGAAGACATCAGTATCTAAAAGACTAGTAATGAAGGTTGGAACCAGATGATGTAATATTTTAAAAGGCAGCCTGTGGAGCCTGAACTTCATTCACTAGGCATTGGGGAGCAATTGCAAGTTTTTCCCCTCCCTAAAACAGAGGTAACAAACACATGCTGAAATAATTTAGGAGAATTACAAGAATTAAGAAATAAGGAGAAGGGTGTAGAGGGAATTATGTTAAGGAGCTTTATGAGGTGGTGGAGTTACAGCTCAGACATCCAGCTGGACTTTAAGACTTTTCCAGTTTTAAAGTCAGGAATAACAAAATCTCCCTAATAAAGAACGGAGGTGTAAAAATTTACTATAGAAAAGGGGTGCTTTAGTGCATTATGCCACTATGCCATTATGAATATGTAACAATACAGAAAGCATTATGTACTAGTATCATTTTGTGTGATTGGATTAGCAGAGAGCTCAGTCAGCCTTTATGGCTTCGGTTGATATGAAAAAAAAAATCAAGCAGGGAATTTTTGGAATTACTTTCGAGCCAGAGTTAATAGAGTTCTTGAGTGTGGCTATAAAGGATAATGAGTCTAGGACTAAGACATTCTCATTTGGGTCTCTTAGAATAAAATAGAAGCCCATGGGTTCAGAGCAACCCCTGGATGTTGTTAGTAGGTTACTTCTCAATGAGGGAGAATGTTAAAACCCGTAGCAAAAACTCATAAAAGGCAGAACACCGCGGTAGTGGTCCAATTTCTGTTTGTCAGCCAGTAAAACGGACAAGAGGATGCCTTCCACTTTGGTCCTAGAGTGATAGCGGCAATGCAGGGTTTGTGGGGAGGGCATAGAAGCTTATGTTTGTTTCAGGGCTGCATTGCTTCTGCATGTTTGTTTCAGGGGTAGGATTGCTTCTGCATGTTTGTTTCAGGGGTGGGATTGCTTCTGCATACTTACATCTGCCTCTTGCTTTCTGAAGTCACCTCTGTTAGCGTTCCTCCTTATCAACCTTTTGACTCTCTCTGTACCAAGAGTGGCTCTCCCAGGCCAGGGGATGGATCAGTGCCCACCTGTTCACTCGACATTAGAGCTTCTGTAGGTCCACGGGCCAGCGTTTGAGGGATTGGGGTGGGGAGTGCTGTCTAGGGGTGTGGAGCTAAGAAAAGTCAGTGGGGCCACAGAGTGTCTCCATGTCAGCAGTTTCTCGAATTTAAGCAAATTGCTTGTTTCTAATCCCCAGAAGTTTTCATTTAATTTGCTTGGGATGCAGCCTTGGGGTGGGGATTTTTCAAAACCCAAAAAGATGACTCATGGGCAGCTACCTTGGGAAACTACTTTATTACGCCTTTGGGCTCTTACCTGTTATGCTAATGAGCCATGGTTACTGATTTTATAAATGTTACAATTACCTGTTAGGAGGTGGAGGATGGCAGTCATAATGGCTGTATCTATGGCATCCAAAGGGCTTGGACAATGCAGAGAATACTGGACTGTTGTCTTAGAAGATCTGTATAGTTCTGCTTTCCTACCTGTTAGGTTTCTGTGGTAGATGGGAGGCAAAAACCAACCCGGGAAACTCAGTGGCAACAACCCTTGATCTAACAATGAAAGAAAAAGAAGAAAAAAACAATGCCCCACAGTTGTTTGAATTTTTTTCTTCACGTGCCCCAGCGTTGGAGGGTTGTGTGTTTTCATGTCTCGTCCTTGATTTAGAGAGCTCTGTCCTTCCTTCTCAGCAGTACAAGGTTATCACCTCTAGATTCCCAGCCTCTCCTTAGCTGTTTATAATTATCACTTCCTTGTTGCCATGCACAGTTTCTGACCCTCAATCTGCTAATTGTCCTTTGAATCTGATTCCTTTTTAGCTGTTCTGCAAGAAATCTGGCCTTTCACCTCTCAAATCTGTGTTTTTAACACAGTAGCCACCAGCCCTCTCTCAATCCCCAAACCCCAAATAATCCCATTTCACCTCTTCTTTTCTTTCTCAACCCAAATACAGCCTCTCAGGCAAATGTCGCATCCAATAACTTTATGTTTCCACTCCCTATATTAGGGAACACGTTTTTTCCTCTCACCTCAACGGTGGCAGTCGTGTTGCTGACATAGCCAAAATGTTGTTCACAGTATAGAAAGAGCTACAAATAAATGAGTGTGCATCTGTGTAGGTATAGACACAGTGAGAGAGGAAAAGAGAAAAGGGGAATTTGGACAAAGATAATGGTCTATGCTGGGCTTGAAAACTAGTTGGACAATCTGTTTTAACTTTGGTTGAAAACTTTTTGTATTGAACTGCACTCTTGGGCTTTGAATCTATTCAAATTGATCTTTTTTATGAGCAAGCACATCATTTTAGAAATGTTTCTGTGAAGATGTGCCATTTTCATGCTTAGGGAAGCACACTGCGTGCTGAGTGAGGCCGAAGGAAATGCCAAATTAATTCATTATTTCCGTGGCAATGTTCTTTTCCCAGGAAAGGACGCCTTTAATAAGGCAGGTGGCTGTGTGTGCCGTGGTGTGCCTGCCTCCGTAGGAAGCTTGGTAATCCTCTCCCCTGGAAAACACAGCCCTGGTGTTTGTTGTTCGAGGCTCTGAAATGTAATATTAGTTTACAGTCCCACTCCTGGCCATATTATAACAACAGTGGGAGAAGAATGGCGATTATGGCAGAGAATGCTTTATTTAAGCCTTTCAAAACAGACTTTGTTGTGCATGACTGTGGGTCTGTTTTCAGCGCCCTGCCTGAATGAGTCAATGGCTGCTGTTTGCAGCCAAATGTGGGCAATGGTAGGGCCACTTCAAACCATCAGCGTGACAATGTTATCAAGCGGCTGAGTCCCTGCTTCTTGTCAGTAAGCCATCATTATTCCTCAGGAGCTGACCGCAGGAGAGGGCCACTGCGACAAATACGCTATTATGTTGCATTTTAATGTGTGCCAATCAGCTTAATTCCAGCCCTGACATTGGTCTCAGGTACTGCTCTTTTCCACGACAGACGCCTGCGTGCTTCAGTCACAGGCCCCCGAGTTTCTGAAAGAGTGAACAGGCACCAGGAGAGGTCACCTCCAAAGAAATAGAAAGGAGCTCAGTCCGTGGGATGGTTGAGCTTTTTCCAATTAAGCTCTGTGATATATTTCCAAGGCCCGTAAACATCGGTAGCTGAACATTCTGCACGTTCACTGATATATTTGGAGATCAAACGCTGAGATCCGCATGCAGCCATAATGAACCTTCACTGCTGCCGCTCACCTGAGAGTCTATTGATCTTTGGGGACTTTCACGTCCTGTGAGGACTTAGTTTTGTTCATTAGGGAGTGAGGGAAAATGTGGATGGGATAATTGACATTGCTTGAAGTTTTAGGCTTGGGTTTGGAGGCCTCCAGAGGTTGGTATTTCCTCAGAGGGGGAGGCTTCATACCTGATCCAAGATGGCAGCTGCCTGGAGGTTGTGGTGGCCCAAATGCCACCTCTAGGTCCCAGTGACCTGTCTTCCTGGGAGAAGAGGCAACTGAGTCCGTGGTCATAGCAACATTTCTGCCCTAATTATGCCTGTTCTATAGGGGATGGAGGAGGAATTTTATTAAAATGTTGAGCCTGAGAACTACTGCATTTTCCAACGATCAGAATGTGTTTTTCTTTAAAATGAGTCAGAAAAAAACACATGCTTTGGTAAACTTATCTTCAGTTGGTGTTCCTTATACATCTGGATTTTCTAACGAAAATAATTAAACTTGAATTTCTTAAATGAGATAGAACATCCTCGGGACATTCTAAGCAGTCTTATGTCAAAAGTATTAGGATAACCGTTTAGCCCAGGGTTTCCAAAGGGACAGGAGAATAATAGGGACCACATAGTGAATGTTGCTAAAAAAACAGGCTTATTGAAGTTGAAGTTCTGTCTGAATTTTGAGATTGTGACTTTACTACTGGAGGTTGAATTATCCTTTGTGATGATAGCACATAGTGATTGTTTTTTAAAATGTCTTAACTTGGCCAAAGGAAGTTTTGTCAGCATTTTCTATGAAAGTGTTTTTGATTCATCTATTTATTCAACTACCCATTTTTATTTTTCCATTTTTGTCTGTCCTGGTTTTTCAAATCCAGAAGTCTAGAAGCTACTGTTCACCAAGTGAATCATAAATTCTTAAGAGATCGTAAATGTCTATGGGCTCTTCCAACTGCCAAATAAAAAGAAAACAAGACAAAGAACCAATTAAGTACTGATGCAAGATGCAAACCTGTAAAGAGTCAGAGTTTTTCCCCTAATTAGCAATGCTCTGCTCACTGGTTTCTTAATCCCTTCAGTCTTCTCCCCGGTTAAGCATCTAGTAGATGTTTACCAATTAATGTACATCAAACATAATTCTCTTACTTAGTCAGGAGATGCTCACTGCAGTGTTATACGCAGCGTTAACAACCTCAAAAATGTGACTACTTTAACAGGGACATCTAACATAGACTTTTAAGAAGAGACCAGAGTCCAAGCCTATTTTAAATTTAAATTTTTGAATGCTGGGGTCAAGGTTTTAAACAAATTTAAAACGCCCCCCCTTTCTCATTCTTTTCTTTCTTTTCGCCTTTTCCCTTCCCTTTTCCTTCCTTTCCCCTTGTTTCCCTCTTCTTTTTCTCCTCCTTCCCTCTTCCCTCCCACCTGCCTTCCCTCCCTTCCTTCCTTTTTCTTTCTTCCTCTCCTCTCCTCTCTTCTCTTTGCTCCTCTCGTCTCCTTCCCTTCCTTTCTATAGAATCTCTCTCTGGTGCCCAGGCCAAAGTGCAGTGGCATCATCATGGCTCACAGCAATGTCAGAATAACTCCTGGGTTCAAATGATCCTCCCGTCTCATTCTTCTGAGTCGTTGGGACTACAGGCTACCACCCAACATGCCAAACTAATATTCCTATTTGTTGTAAAGATGAAGATCTTCTTGCTCAGGCTGGTCTTGAGCTCTTGGCCTTGAGCAGTTCCGCAGTTCTCTCACCTTAGCCTCCCAAAGTGCTGGGATTATAGGCAAAAGCCACCCTGGCTAAAATGCAGTTTCTTCATGTTGGCCGTCTATACCTTTAAGTTTCTACCAGATATCACATAAGATATTCTTAATTTCTCCAGCCCTACTGCATGAGCTTCCAGAATGGGAGAGAGCTCATACTGAATATTTTGGATTATTACAAGGTTGGTTCCTTTGTTTTGACAGGTACATCTTAATGTCAGTCATGAAAAGAATCATAAAGATACTCCTTTATCATCCTGCATTTGAATATTGCTGCTTATCAAATTTCTACAAATTTAGTGGCTTATGACAACACACACTTATCATGTCACAGTTTCTTTGGATCATGAATCTGGGCATGATCTGGCTAAGACCTGTAATTCCAGATTGCCCACAGGGCTGCCATCCGGTCTAGGTTTCATCTAAATACTCAAGAGGGAAGGATCTACTTCTGAGCTCATATGTTTGTTGATAGAATTTCGTTTCTGCAGGGCTATTTTTTGTTGGCTAGAAGCCACTCTCTGTCCTTTGCCATATGAACTTCTTCCAAAATGGCTATTTTCTTAGCTTTAAGCTAAAAAGGCTAAAGAGAGCCAGCTAGTGAGATAGAGGTTATCATCTTATGCAATAAAATCATGGAAATGACATCCAATCCCTGTGCCACAGTCTATTGGTTAGAGACAAATCAGAGGTCCTGCCTACTGCCAGGAGAAGGAAGTATACAGAGGTGCATATCAAGAGGCGGGGTAGCGGAGGGCTCCTTAGACTGTCCCATCAGTACCCAAGACCAGCCTGAGCAAGTCCCATGTGTGCCATGGACTCTGGAGGCAAGAAACCTAAGAGTAGTGCTTAGTTCTTTACTTCCCATCCTATCTTAGAGAAAAGGAGTCTTAGAGTTCATTTGGAGGAAGACAGTCTGCAATGATGAAAGACCTGAATTATATTAATAGAATAGTATAAGATATAGTTATGCTCCTTATAGTAGAGGATATCTTAAAATAGATGCAAATAAACCATTATCAAGAAAAAATCCTATCTGGCTTTCTTTAGTAACTTCATAATATCCATTTATAATCATCATTTTGTTTTCATTCCAGGCAATAATTGAGGAAACATTTCTTGTGTATCCAGTGCCACGGTAAATGTGGTAGGGAATACAAATTAAGATTATGACAAAATTTGTTCTCTTAGGAGACTTATATTTAGAAGCAAGGGGTGGTGTGAGAGGAACAAAATATACAATTATAACATAGAAAAAAATAAAATTATACAATGAAGTGCTAAATACATTTAATAACATCCTCAACTCTGATATAAAAAAAAGATTGATGCCGGGTAAAGTTACCAAAATCCTTTTCAGAGGAAGTAGAACTTGTAAGATGAGAATGGTTAGGATGAGAAGTGGGAAAGAAAGTTAGGAGAATATAAAGAAAAAATAAAGGAAGGTAGGAAGAACATGAAACTCATAGAGGAGACTGAAAAAGCTATCTTTGGTGAGGGTAATGGAGAGTAGTGAAAAGCAAAGTTAGAGAAATGTGGCTTTTGAAGGATACTAAATTCTGGGATGAAGTTAGTGACTTGATGGTTGTGGAGAATCTTTCTAGATTATTCAGCAGAGGATAAAAAATGATTCTGGGTGTTCTGGGAGGCTGAGGTAGGAGGATTGCTTGAGGAGTTCAAGACCAGCCTGGGCAATGTAATGAGACTCCTTTTTTGACAAAAAAAAAAAGAAAAGAAAAGAAAAGAAAAATTAGCCAGGCAATGTGGCACATGCCTGTAGTCCCAGCTACTCAGGAGGATGAGGCAGGGGGATCACTTGATAGCTTGGGAATGGAGGCTGTAGTGAGCTATGGTGCCTGGGCAACAGAGCAAGACCCATCTCTAAAAATAAAAAAGTCCTCTTTATTTGGGGAGATCTATTTGGTGTAAGCATAATGGACATTCAAAAGAGGGCCTAGAAGAGAGTGGCTTAGAGTGACAGAAATCTGGGCTAGGCTGGTTGTAGTGGAGATGAAGCATGAGAATATTTATAGTGAAGAATCAACAATCTGGAGAGCCTGGCTCTGCCAGTATTAGCAGCATGTGCTCTCTGTGTGAGTACTTCTGTTCTCGGCCAGCCTCTTCTCTCCATCTGATGTGGCTAGCAACAAGGTGACTAAGGGTCTAGTTAGGCTTCCCCTTGATCAGTTGTGTGCACTAACTAGTTGGTTATCTCTTGGCTTTAAATATTTGATTCCTAGAATATTTGTTTATTAATAAAGTCCTCAGATGTCCAACAGTACTAGGAGCCATTGACATTTCAGGTATTACAATGGGGTTCAGAAGAGACGTTTCAATCAATCTATCCCTCAAATCAACCATATATGCAATCACGTGCAGGCTGTAAGAATGCTTTCTAGGGCATGCCACAAAACAGTAGTTCCTTAACATTTAATAGGTTTTTCTGAAAACAAAACAGAAAACCAAAATCCTGTGAGTGTTGTAGATGAGCCTGTAGTCAAATAAGTGTGGGGAATCCTGCATGAAAAGTCAAAAAGCTCAAACGTTCCAGTGTGAATGAATGACTGAGCGGAATGTGGGAGGAGCTAACATCAAGCATTTCCTAAACTTCTTCCACCGAGGACCCCTGTGTGTGAGTGTGTGTGTTTGCAAGTGTGTAGTGAACACACACATCATGTTTAGGGCTAGTGTCTTTCCCAGCACACTCAGGCAAATGCCAGTATTAATAAGTTTTTCAGAAAATCAACAGCATTTCAGAAACTAATTTTTTGGCTATGGATCCCCAAGTTTCTTCTTTTAGTAACTTCCTTTGATGTTTTCTAGAGCTGTATTTTAAAGCTACTTTTTTCCCAGTGGTATCCATGCCAGAAATTGGGCAAGAAGAAAAGAAGAAATGCTGAGCAACTCTTTTCTTTCTTTTTTTGCAGTTTTTGGCAGGGGCTGGGTTTGAACCCGCCATCTCCAGCATATGGGGCTGGTGCCCTACTCCTTTGAGCCACAGGCACTGCCCCTGAGCAACTCTTTTGCTTGATGTCTCTTGTAAATGTTTTAAGAAAAAGGCCTAGAAAGAGAGTATCACAAACTAAGGTTGCTGCCTGCCTGATAGAGCAAATTGTGTGGCTTTCAAAGATTCTTTGCTTTATTCTACTACCCATATTACTGAGCAGACCCACCTTGATTATTATACAGTTGCAAGTACTTGGATAAGTACTTAACCTCTCAGCTCTTTTCATCTTTTTTTTTGTAGAGACAGTCTCACTTTATCGCCCTCTGTAGAGTGCCATGGCATCACACAGCTCACAGCAACCTCCAACTCCTGGGCTTAGGTGATTCTCTTGCCTCAGCCTCCCAGGTAGCTGGGACTAAAGGTGCCCGCCACAACGCCCGGCTATTTTTTTGTTTTGTAGTTCAGCCGAGGTTGGGTTTGAACCCGCCGCCTTCGATATATGCGGCCGGCGCTCTACTCACTGAGCCACAGGCGCCGCCTTTCATCTTTCTTCTGTTTATTTTTTCTCTTCGTTAATTCATACTTCTCTACTGTGAGAACTTTGTTTCTTAGAAGAGAGGTTCCATTGAAAGAGTGAATAACCCTGTAATCACATAACTTGGAATGTACTTAAAGTCTCTAAAAACTTTGCCAATTTAGGGTTTTATAAAATTTGGATTCCAGATTATTTTAGTAGTTCTAGGATGCTAAAAGAAACGCTTTTAAGACATGGTGGTTAGTAAATAGATTGATGTTGTCCAGAGGTGTTCAACTGACTTTACTCAACATATTCTCTCCTGCTTTTGTCATTCAAAATGTGCTATTTTGTTTTGCAAGGTCAGGTGTCTAGTAGAAAATGCTCTTTATGTCCGCGTCATGTCATGTTTGTGCTTTATTTGCAAGATTTGCAAGGTTTCGAACATGATTTAGGTCACTTGACTTTTTATGTCTAGTTACATGCGCGCACACAGGGGAAGGGAGAGAGAGAGAGAGAGCACTGTTTTGTAGGATACTAAAATGTTTATGTTTTATGGTTCTAATTTCTGCATACTGAAGAAAAACACAATGAATGATCTATAACAAGACCTACAAAATTCTCCCTGCAAAGGTTACAGAAGGTGTGTTACCATGGTCACTGGAAGAAATGTATTTCCATCATTTGCTGTTCCATAGGTATTTGAAAAGCAGAACTCACAAGCGGTGGCCCTATAAGGGTTTCACTTGGGGCAAAACATTTGGAGGTTATTTATACATACATTGTTGTTAAAACCATGACAGGGCATGACGTTGCCCTCGGAGAATGGGTTCTGGCATGTTGCATATAAATTCTGGGGATGTAAGTTTTCTAGGCGATTCTTCAAATTTTTTCTTACCTAGTGAGATTTGTTAACACTCCTGAGAGAGCAGTTGTGGCACATAGAAAGGGGATCTTAATAAATGATAGCTCTTCAAATTATTCTTTATCGAGCACCTTCTCTGTACAAGGTGGTGAGAAGGCAGCTGAGAATTAAGGTACCATTACAAGCTTGGGTTAAGTCTCAGAACAGGGTAGAAATGCTTTTCCCTCAGAGACACAGGTAGCAGATTCTTGCTCATTTTTAAGTACTGACTTTCAAGGCGTCTGGCCACCCCTGTCCCTTAAGGTTGATTCTACAGGTCTGAATCTTGCCAAGATAGAAGTTCTTCAATTACAAACCACCGAAAGTACTAGTAGCCTTTATCCACGTCTTATTTATTTGAGCTGCCCTTTCTTTTTCCAATTCCTCATGATTGTTATTGAGCTCATTAAAAGAGTTAGTTGCCCATTAAAGTTCTCTAATTTAAGGTTTCCGTGTGCATCCTATTCCTAGCCTTTTATTAGTGGTTAAAACGCACCTTCGCTTTTAAATTTCTAATTTACTGAATTCAAACTCTGTCGTCTTATGATGCTACCTCTGTGAAACCTTCCCTGACCTCCCACTCACCGCAGATGGAACCAGCTATTCTCTGTCCTGTTCTCTGCCTCTATTATGCCCCCATCATGTGAATGGCATTTCATTATCTAGATGTTGAACCTACAGAGCTCAGGAGCTATATATTAATCATCTCTGTGTTACTATCACCCAGCACAGAGTCTGGATCATAAATATCAGTTGAACTGAACTGAACAGGCACAAAAAATAACAGTGCCAGGAATCGCAGATAGGAATGGATTTCTGTTCAGCCTTTACTTTGTCTCCAAGGCACCATATACACAGCTGGGGAGGGAATCAGGTAAGTGAAAACACATTCGGGAAATTCCAGCGAGTGTAGCTATGGCTGTTGGAAGACAGGAACCTCTTTTCTTGCTGCGTTGGGTAAATACTTATGGGAAAACCTTTATAGCCAGTAGTTTCAGAGGTTCACACAAAGGTAGGACATCTTTAATAAATGTAGTGGCTTGTGAATATTTATCTTTTTAAACACATGAAGACAGAATTTGGATCTGAATGTGCATGCTGAGGAAATGCAGAATTTACCCTGCTGACAACCTGCTATGAATTTAAACAATATTTGAAATATTTTCTTGCTAATTAGCCAATTTGATATTTGGCTGCTGCCTTGGGGAATTAACAATGACCCATTAACAATTTAACACTAGGCCAATTAGGTAAAGCCTTCGGCTTCCCAGAAATGCCTGAGACTGTGACGGAGGGAACAATGATGTCATACTCAGGTTACTAGATGCTAACTACTCTCCTCCCGTCACCACTAGGAATCTGAATGAGCTTCCCCAGAGCCATGGTTCCAAGGCCCAGTGAGCATTCATCGCCCTCCCCTTGTTGCTGAGGATGGTGGTGATGGTAGTGGTGGGGGAGGAGGGGAGGAAGGGCTGGAGGCCTTCTTCCTGCATCTCTCTCTTTCTTCTTCCTTCCCACAGACCCCCACAGCCACCCATGCTGCCGTGTCACACCACGTGAAGTCTGGCTCCTTCTTTGACTTCTTAACAATATTCACTTATACATAAGTTCAGTCACTTTATCCAAGAAGCAAGGAACAGGAATAAAGATGGGGTTTGGTCACGGAGGAGATGACTTAGTCTTTAGTCCATTCAGGATGCTATAAAAAATGCCATAAACAAGGTGGCTTATAAATAACAAAATTTTATTTCTCACACTTATGGAGGCCAGGAAGTCCAAGATCACATCGTACTAGATTTGGGAGATAAAATGGTGAATAAAACAAGGACTGACCCTGCCTTCAAGAATTTTATGATCTAGCTATTAAAAAATACATGAATCAAATATTGACACAAATCATTTTCACAAATTTTGAGAGTTGCAATGAGTCTATGTTGAATGATTCTTGACCTTTTCTGGGGTGTTCATCAGGAAGTTTACCTAAGGAGAGCTGTTTGCCCTGGGATTTAAGGGCAGAGTCAGTGTCAGGAGAGGGTGTGTTTCCTGGTTCACAGATGGTGCCTTCTTGCTATGTCCTGGCACCTTTTTTAAAGGGGCACAAATTTCATTCATGAAAACCCCACCCTTATGACTTAATCACTTCCCAAAGTCCTAATATCATCACTTTGGGAATTTTAACATATGAAGTTTAGGGGGACACAAATAGTAAGATAGATCATAGCAAGCTGTGAATGCCTGCCTTCTTGTTACCATTCCTGGCCACCCATCTTCCCCCTGTTATATCCCCTAGTGCCACCGAGATTTTCCTTTCCCATCATAAAGAAAAGTTATATCTGCATTCATAGCTCAACATCTTCTCAAAGGTGGATAATCATCAACGGCTCTTCCCAACAAAGGTAAGGCTGTTCTTGAAATGAGTTCTAGAACCAGCAGCTACATTCCCCGCTCCATATTGCTATTCCTGTAATACTTTTAAGATGAGTTTGTGTTAATCTGCTTTCAAAGTTATACTAATGATCCCTTACATTTTTTGCTGTGCCTGTAAGTGGTTTGGAGTGGAGCAGAGGTGTGGAGGGACCTAGACTGCAAAAGCTCTGCCGTCAGCAGTGCGGTCAGCTCTGTCCTGTCCATTGGGGTACTCATTTATTTATCCCTATTCTTGACATTCTCGTGAGTTATCAAGGGATGGTGTATGAGTCAGGGCTCAACTACAGGAGCAGAACCAGTAAGAGATGTGTGTGTACACACACATGCGCACCTGGTGTCCCAAATGCCACCACACATAGGGAAATTGGGAAATTGTAGCAAAGGCACCTTTACTTATAAAATACTACCTATCTGTTGGCAACCTCTTTCAATATGCACCAAGTCTTCTCTCCCACTCATGGTAAACATGTTCCAAGATACCTGTTATTGTTTTTCCTATTTATGGCGATATTTGGGACATATATATATTATGTATATGCATATAAAAGGCTTTCTAGAAACTATCCAGTCATGCATATCTCTATTTTTCATATGACATGGCTGGATACTTTTTGGACAGTCTTTGTGTGTGTGTGTTTTGTATATATTAAGAGTTTTATTACAAGGAATTGGCATGAATGTGGGGGCTAAGAAAATCTAAAATCTGGAAGCTGGAACTCAAAAGCATAGGCCAAAGCTTCTGTCCACAGACAGAATTTATTCTCCTTTTGGGAGAAGCCTCAACCCTGCTCTTAAAGTCTTTTCACTGATTGAATCAGCCCTGCCCCAAATATCCAAAAATAAATACTGTTATTTTTTTTCTTTCTTTAGACTTTCAGTCAACTGATTTTGGAGCCTTAACTAGGTCTGCAAAATACCTCTCAGAAATACCTAGATTAGTGTTTGAATAGCTGGGAGCTATGACCTAATCAAGTTGACATACCCCCAAAAAAAGCCACTGTAGATGGATACACTGAATAAAATGTTTACCAAAGGATGATGCTTAGAATGTCTTTCAACAAAATTTTTACTATGTAACTAATGACACAAAAGAAATATTATGTGTATATATATGTAAGAACTTTCCCTCCACTGTATTAAACGCCCCATCAAAGCATTTTCCTAAGGAAACATTTAAAGAGATGGACGGTAAGTGTGCAAAGCAAAGGGTTCTTGGTGATTTGTATTGCAGGAAATAATATTCATTTTATTCAGAACACTTGACAAGTCCTAAATAAGTTTGTAATTAAAGCCCGGGTTTAAAAAAAATGGAGTTTTTTTTTAAATGGCTAACTAAGATTTTTTTTTTCACATTAACCTCATTAAGCCAATATATGCATTCATTCATTCACTCAAGAAACACATACTAATAATTCATACATAGTATATAGTACATATCGTGCTAGATTTGGGGGATAAAATGGCGAATAAAACAAAGACTGACCCCGCCTTCAAGAATTTTATGATCTAGCTATTAAAGCTACATTAATTAATTATTGATTAATTATACAAATCATTTTCGCAAACTGTGACGGTTGCAATGAATCTATGTTAGTGACGGTTGCAATGAATCTATGTTAAATGATTCTTGACCTTTTCTGGGGTGTCAGGAAGTTTACCTGAGGAGGGATGTTTGCACTGGGATTTAAGGAATGAGCAAAAGGCATTTGGGTAAAGGAGGAAGAGGAGATTTCTGGGCAGTGGGAAGAACCTACATGAAAATTCTCAAGGCCAAGGCCAGGGAGGCTGGAACACAGAAGGTGACGAGGGGCATGGCTAAAGATGCTGGGGAGCTGGCAGGAGCTTGCTTGAAACCTACTTTAAGATCTCTCTTTGGTCTTTATCCTAAGGGCAATAGAAGGTATTATACTAAAGGATTTTAAGGTTTTGAGCAAAGGAATGACACGATCAATAGATAACTCTGAAGGATGTTGCAGGACAGAACTTCTATTGTAATTACGAAGGCAGAGATAGCAAAAATTCAGCACCCCTATCACTGAACCCTGGTGCCTTATCCATGGCAGACATCACTAATCGGTCATGGTGATTTTCTTCCCTGACTGAACCAGACTTGACAGAAATGTCTCAGAACATTTCAGACAGCCAATACTAATCAATCTTAATTTGTCACAAAGACAAATCCGATATCACTAAATTATTTTTGCTTTTCTCAATAAAATACAAGATTGTTTTGGGGTGAGGTTCCCACATAGAATTCAAGACACCCAATTAAAGTTAAATTTCAAATGAATGAAATATTTTTTACTGTAAGTATGCCTCACAATAGTATTTGGGTTCTTTGTTGTCTAGGTGAAATTAATATTTAACTGATGATTTGCTAACCTTGTTAACACTGATCTGGGGGAATTTATTGAGGTGACAAAGGTCAAAAAAGCCCATAGCAGAACCTGTGTTAAGAAGAACTAAACTACCTTAATAAAGAGAAAAACAAACTAATAGTACTTCTAAATTCAAAAGAAATAATCGTAGCTATTCAAGCCATGACCAATTCAAGAAAATTTCTGATACAATGAAAATAAATCACCCTTCCAGAATTTTGTGTGATTTCCAGTAATGTACAAATGCTTATTCGCAATAGCGCAATAGGATATTTTCATCTCTGCCAAGCACTTGTACAGCAGACTTCTTAGAAGAATATTGAATAATATTATTTCAATAAATCCTAGGAGCTGCTTAGTTTTCATTTATAAATGCCAAAGTTTAGTAACCATTAAAAACGGCTTAGAAGTTACTAGAAAATAATCCTTGGTGGTTTATGTAAACAAAAGGCTATGAATTTGTGGGCAATTCACCGGCAAGGACCAAAGCAGAGAGCTGCAGTTGCAAAGCAGTCCAAGGGCCGTAAGGTGGCCCCATGAGGCCCCCACTGAGAGTTACTCATGTGGGCAGAGTTCTTTTTCTGGCATTTGAGTGCTCAAGAAGGTAGTGGATATTACAATGCCTTCATCTGTAAGTTTAGGTCAGCCTCATGAAATAAAGCAATAATTTAAGCCTTCTAATTTTATCGCTAGGTATTAAGAAAAATGAGAGTTGATAAAATACACCAAGGCACTTGGACCTCTTGGGTCCAAAATATATTTTAAAGGCACATTATCTGCTGCATCTCTTAATTAATTCTAATATTTCAGTATCTCTAAGCTGGCTGGAATCAGCATTACCTTTCTTCAGAAAGAGTTTATGTTACAAGTGTAACTATCATCTTTCTTCATGGGATTTGTCCCGTGTTGACGGTACTCATTTTGTATTCAAGATGGATGTTCTAGCTCCTTTGCAGACTTGCCCAGATTCTTTTCAATAAAGGTCCTGTAATTAAGGCAGGGAGGCGTGGTTGTTGACTGAGTACCCTGCAGATTGCTCATTAACATGCCATCTGAACAACTTAATAACCTTTTTAATTAATCTAAAATTGGCATGTCCTTCTTCAGGCTCCACTGCAGCTTTTGCAAGTGTTGGTCTCTTGGTAGTTCTCAATTTAGCTTATTATTTGAAACCTAAATCTGCCCAGGCTAATAAGCATGACCAATTCCTCTTACCAAACCATGTAGGAGTCGCCATCTGCACTTCTCTAAAGGATAAGAGGAACAGATGTCTTTGGGTGATCTTCTGGGCCTTGGCTTTTTAAAAAAGTTTCCATCAATCTAGACATGAAAGAAAATAATTTATAAAGTGATTGAAAGTTATTTTTTGCTTTCATTGTCTTTCTCTTTAATTATTATTATTTAAAATTTTATTTTCAGGTTTGACTCTTTAGAACTTTTTTTTGTAAAATCTGAGATTAATCCGAGGGTACAGACAATTAGGTTACATTGTTAGGTGAAATCCAAGTTGTAGTTGTGCCCTTCCCCCAGGAGGCATACCATATATCCTTACATTGCTCCTGTTAGGGGATAGCATAATAACAAACTTCTCTTTTTGATTAGTTCACACTGTGGTGCTATGCATAATTGAGATATTTTGATGGCTTTGGATAATCAGATATTTTGAACTTTTAGTATTTCTAAAGAAAATGGCTATGCTAATGTGTTTTTTTTGCTTTCATCACTTAGTTTTCTTTTTTTATTAAATCATAACTGTATACATTAATGCCTTTATAGGGTACAATGTGCTGATTTTATAAACAATTTGAAATGCTGGCATCAAATTTGTTAAAAGAGCCTTCATCTCACTTAATTATTGTGCGAGACATTTATACTCTACTCTTAATAGATTTGACATGTACCCTTGCAATATACACCATAGGTGAGGTCCCACCCATTACCCTCCTTCCATCCCACCTCCTCCCTCCCTCCTTCCTCTGCCCTCCCCCATCCTGGACTATAGTTGTGATTTATCTTTCATATGAAAGTGTGGGTGTTATATATTGGTTTCATAATAGTTCTGAGTACATTGGCTACTTTTTCTTCCATTCTTGAGATACTTTACTAAGAGCCACAGTCACCAGTCCCAGCTCTTTGGTAAAGGGCTGGTTAACTATACTGTATTTTAAAATTGTACAGTAGAACCTTCACAGTTGGCCACCTCCCTACACTGACTACTTCAAGTTCATCTAATTTTCATGGACTGGGCAGGCACTCCATGTACTTCAGCGAAAGCACCTTACGTTGACCACTTCCATATGTTGCCCAGTTTGGTATAGGCCAATGGGTGGTCAACTTACAGAGGTTTACTGTATTTTTGGCAAAGTTAAGCCAGTCCTTATTTTTTTAGCTTGGAAATGTGAGACTAATGAACATACAAACTCCTTAAAACTTGAAAAAGATGTCTTTGTGTGTGTGTTTCACCTGGCCACGATCTTTAACGTTTGAGCTACTTTCCCCCATCAGACAGAAGATAACTCCTAGATGTTTCTAGGGGCCCATAAAAAATGCCCTCCCTAAGCCTTCTCTCCAGCATTTCAGTTGCATTCATCACGCTCTGTCCACTTTCTTCTTTTCTACTTTCAGACTCACTAGCTTTTGCTTTGGGACAAAAGCTCCTAAGCTGCCATAGCTGAGAAGCCCAACCATCCATTCTTAAAACAAACATTGGCTGGGTGCTAACATGTGTCAGGCACTATACTAGGAGTTTACGAAAATCCAGTGTCTTTGCTTTGAATGCTGCCTCCATAGATTTGCCAAAAGCCTCTTCTCGAAGCAGGCAATGGAACTGTGGTCCACACAGAGGGGTTGAATGCAATCTCCCCAATCTTAGGGTCCTCTTTAGTACCAGCTCTTTTTTTATTATTAAATCATAGCTGTGTACATTAGTGCAATCGTGGGGTACAATGTGCTGGTTTTATGTACAATTTGAAATATTTTCATCAAACTGGTTAACATAGCCTTCACAGCATTTTCTTAGTTATTGTGTTAAGACATTTATAGTCTACATTTAGTAAGTTTCACATGTACCCTTGTAAGATGCACCGTAGGTGTGGTCTCACCAATTTCCCTCCCTCCAGTCAGCTTCTCTCCTCCCTTCCCTTTTCCCCATATTCTTGGGCTATAATTTTATATGAAAGCTATAACTTGGTTTCATAGTAGGGCTGAGTACATTGGATACTTTTTCTTCCATTCTTGAGATACTTTGCTAAGAAGAATATGTTCCAGCTTTATCCACGTAAACATGAAAGAGGTAAAATCTCCATCTTTTTTTAAGGCTGCATAATATTTCATGGTGTACATATACCACAATTTATTAATCCATTCATGGGTCGATGGGCACTTGGGCTTCTTCCATGACTTAGCAATTATGAATTGGGCTGCAATAAACATTCTGGTACAAATATCTTT
>CAUYRH010027666.1:0-24856 GCA_963574655.1 Perodicticus potto | reverse complement strand
GTCCAGGTGTCCCTGTCACTCCATGTGAAACTCCAGGAGAGCCTGTCTCTCCAGGCTGTCTACCACTGGTCCCTGCCTCTTGCCCAGGTAGTCCAGGTGTCCCTGTCACTCCACCTGAAACTCCAGGAGAACCTGACACTCCAGGCTGTCTGCCGCTGGTCCCTGCCTCTTGCCCTGGCTGTCCAGGTGTCCCTGTCACTCCACCTGAAACTCCAGGTGTAACTGTCACTCCAGGCTGTCTACCACTGGTCCCTGCCTTATGCCCTGGCTGTCCAGGTGTCCCTGTTACTCCACCTGAAACACCAGGTGAACCTGTCACTCCAGGCTGTCTGCCGCTCGTCCCTGCCTCTTGACCTGGTGGTCCAAGTGTCCCTGTCACTCCACCTGAAACTCCAGTTGAACTGGTCACTCCAGGCTGTCTGCCACTGGTCCCTGACTCTTGACCTGGCTGTCCTGTTGTCATTGTCACTCCACCTGAAAGTCCAGGAGAACCTGTCACTCCAGGCTGTCTGCCACTGGTCCCTGCCTCTTGCCCTGGCTGTCTATGTGTCCCTGTCACTCCACCTGATACTCCAGGTGAACCTGTCACTCCAGGCTGTCTACCACTGGTCCCTGCCTCTTGCCCTGGCTGTCCAGGTGTCCCTGTCACTCCACCTGAACGTCCAGGTGAGCCTGTCACTCCAGGCTGTCTGCCATTCGTCCCTGCCTCTTGCCCTGGCTGTCTAGGTGACTCTGTTACTCCACCTGAAACTCCAGGTGAACCAGTAACTCCAGGCTGTCTGCCGCTGGTCCCTACCTCCTGACCTGGCTGTCCAGGTGTCCCTGTCACTCCACCTGATACTCCAGGTGAACCTGTCACTCCAGGCTGTCTGCCACTGGTCCCCGTCTCTTGCCCTGGTTGTCTAGGAGTTGCTGTCACTCCACCTGAAACTCCAGGAGAACTGGTCACTCCAGACTGTCTACCTGCCTCTTGCCCTGGCTGTCCAGGTGTCCCTGTCACTCCAGGTGATACTCTAGGTGAACCTGTCACTCCAGGCTGTCTGCCACTGGTCCCTGTCTCTTGCCCTGGCTGTCCTGGTGTCCCTGTCCCTCCACCTGAAACTCCTGGTGAACCTGTTACTCTAGGTTTTCCACCGTTGGTCCCTGCCTCTTGCCCTGGTTTTCCAGTTGTCACTGTCACCACAGGTGAGATTCGTGATGCATCTGTCAGTCCAGGCTGTGCTCCACTGGTTCCTGCTTTTTTCCCTGAGTGTATAGTTGTCCCTGTCACTCCAGCAGAGATAGCAGGGTGCCCTGTCACTCCAGACTGTGATACACTGGTTCCTGTCTCTCTCCCTGGTTGTATTGTTGTTACTGACACTGTATCTGAAATTCCCCTGGAACCTGTAACTCCTTTGAATGGTCCTGTTGTCCCTGGTTTTCCTGATGATGACCATGTTATCTCTGTCACTCCAGCTGATGGCCTTCTGGATGTTGTATGTGATCCTCCTGATGGGTCACTTATATCTGTCACTGAAAATGATGTTTTAGTTGTCCTTGTCACTTCTGATGATGGTCCAGTGGTCTCTGATCCTCCAGCTGATTCACCAGTTGCTCCTGACTCCTCTGCTTTTGGTCTAGTTGAACCTATTTCCACAAAGGACGATTCAAGTGTCGATCCTTCAGCTGATGGTTTTGTTGTGTTTGATTCACCAACTGATGGCCCAGTTGACCCTGTGACTCCTGATAATTGTTCTGATGTCACTGTCAATCCAGATGATGGTCTAGTTGTTCCTGAACTTACATCTTGTGGTTCCATAGTTCCTGAATCTTTAGATGATAATCTGGTTGTCTCTGCCACTCTAGATGATTGTCCATAATTCCCTGTCACTTTAGTTGATGACCTAGTTGTCCCTGTCTCTGACGATCCACTTGTCCCTGTCAGAAACACATGGTAAAAGTAGAAGTATGTTAATAGCTATCTTGGTCTTTGATTAACCTTGAGAACTTACCCTCCTTTTATTTTCCACCATAGCTTTTATATCTGTTTATTCCAATAGAGGCACCTTATTTCAAACTTTTCTTTCTGCCCAGATTAGCTTCTTTTTCATTTTTAATAATTATTTATTAACTGCCTATTATTTGCCAAAGATATTTTCAGTAACTTATAGCATCATCTCATTTTATCATCAGAATCATTCTATGAAGTATGTAATATTACTTTTCCATTTTGTAAAGTAGAAATTAAGGCACACAAAGAATAAGTAGAGTTTTCTGTTCCCAGAGAGCATTCTAGGTGGAGAATAGATAGGTAGACACCTGAAAGAAATAATTAACCAACCAATAAGTCCAATTCCCAAATAAGAAAAGCTTCAAAGCACTAATATGAAGTGAGGTAATATTGAGCAACTGGAATATTCTGTTCTAAATTTCCTACTTATAAAAGACTTCTCTGAGGATATGTTATTTCCTTTGAGGTCTGATAACAAGAAGCAACCAACAGATGAAGTTCTAGAGGAATGGCATTCTGGGCAATGAGAATAGCCAGTACAAAGGCCATTAGGCTTATTGAGCTACACTTGCCTGAAAAACAGAGCTGCGAGTTGAGTGTACCTGGATCATAGGCGGTGAGGGGGAGAATATTATAAAGTGAGTTCAGATACTTGGAAGTAGGCAAAGTATTATGAATCAGAGAAGAGAGGCTGAATATTTTTCTAAATGCAATGGGATATAATTTTAAGATGAAGAGTGATAGCATAGGATTTATATATACATTCAAATCCCACTTTCCACTCTGTGGAATACACATGGCAAGTGGTTCATAATAGAAGTAGGAAGACCCTTTATGAAGCTATCTCAATAGTTCTGATAGTTCATGAGTGGCTTAACGAAGGAGACTCAGAACTTTGGATGGGGTCAGGATATGTTTTGGATATAGCATTAACAGGCCTCATTTAGATGTGGGAAGTACAAAAGAAAAGAAGAGAGGGATCAAGGATAAGTCTAAGCATTATACATAAGTGAACTGAGGCAGTGATAGTACTATTTACTAATATGCAGAAGACTAGCAGAATAGGTGTGGGCATGAAGGGAGATCCAGTATTACTGAGAATGCTCTAGTTCTGAGATCCTAATATCAAGAATTCTACTATGGAAGGAGATGGAGATGGAAATCTTAGATTTATAGAGACATGAAACTGCACAAAGTAGCAAAGTTCTACTGTTTGGGTATAGCAGAAAAGAGTTCATTTTCTCCTCACATCTTTAATCCTTCCAGAATGTTCTCTTCCATGTGGCCTATATTTTATCTCACTGGTTGGAATAGAATCTCTTCATCCTTTACCACACTGGGAGCTACTATTCTCTTATTTACTTACTCAGCACATATCCACAGATATTTATCAAGTACTCAAAATAGAAAATAAGATAGGCATTGGGCACACAATAAATAAAAATAGCCCAGGTAAAAAGATCTTTCTCAAGCTTTGACAGAAATTCACCATATTGGTGACCTGACTAGTGATAAAGAATGACTAGGCAAAGAATCAACAATCTAAGCCCTGTCCTACTTCCATCACATATTCATCCTGTGACTTTGGGATGAACACATTGATTTTTCATATATAAAGTGTAAATAATTACTAACCCATTGTCAACTGCACAGGGTGGTCATAAGATTCAAGTAATTTAATATGTGTGAAAACAGTGTTCATTTTATACTCGATATACCTTTGCCTGATTATCATTTTTATTTTTGTTAAATAGATTAAGATGACTCCCAAATGATATTAAACAATGATTAATGACTGCTTCCTATCTTCATCTTATCAACTAAGTTGTACTCAATACGTCCAGTAAAAACCAAGATATAAGAATGGTATTATTTTATTCTACGAATTACATTTTTCAGGCAAAATTTTGTGTATGTGTGTGTGGGGGGGGGATGTTCTTTATTTTCAAAGAAGTATTTACCAATCAATTTCTTTATTTTATTTTAATCTATATCCTCAGTCCTTTGAAACAAGAGTTATGAGACACAACCGTTGTTTGGTGAGCTGAGGCTGAATGGGTGTTTTCATTCACAGGGTAACTGGGAGCTGAGACACCAAATACTCCATGGTACCTAGTTATCAAATGGCAGTGGTTCAATGTCAGTGCTACAAATATGCTGGTCCTTACTGTCCCCTAAAGTATAGGGCATTAAGGGAATCTTCCCTGCATTTCATCTTTGTTCTGAAATCTTATATCCATTATATAACTTGACCATTAGGCCACACCCTGCTGAGGAAGGACTGGCTGGGACCTAGTAAGGACTCCTATACAAACTTGCCTGAGTTTCCAGGACTTGTGGTTCCGATGGCGGGTTCCCCGAAGGTGCTGCTTCCTCCAGCTCCCAAAGTTGTTCCAGGTGATATCACAGGTGTGCCTGAGAATTTTTTCAGAGAAAAAACAAACAAACAAACCAAAAAAACAGTTTAAGGAACTGGCTTTTATTCAATCACTGTGACCTGAAATTTACTCAGTTCAATGACATTAGGACTTCTTGCTCAGAAAAGATATACAGATTTAAATCTGAAAATACACTAGTTACAATGTGCCGATCTTTATTTTAAACGTGGAATTTCTATTTTCCCTTGACACTGAATGTGCCTCTTCCTAAAATGACCTAGAGGTTGTCACTCCAGATTAAATTCTTTTCTCACCTTCACCATTTTCCAAAGTTGTATAACATACTTCTTGCCTTTGTCATATGTTAAAATAATACTTTCATTCAAAAATTCTAAGCTTTATATTAAAAGGACTGTCTTCTGCATCTCTGGTATATAACACAATACTAACCTCTCAATAAGTATTGTTTTATACCAAATATAAGTGTTTGCATTAATTTACATCTACTAAATTCTTCCCCATTTCTCTTGTTAAATCAAATTTTAACCTAGAAGCTTACATTTCTGCTAATTAGCTATGATTTTAAATATGGGCAATCCTCCAAATGTGACTTCACCTGAAGCTAAAGTAGTTGCTGCATCTGATCTTTTAGTTATATCCAGTTTTAAAAATAATGAGGTTCTGCCTATAAATTGTTGCTATGCTACAAGTGCTTTGTGGAAGATTTGTTTTGTCTTGTTTTGAGACAGAATCTCACTCTGTTGCCCAGGCTAGAGTGCAGTAGTGTCATCATAGCTCACAGCAACCTCCAGCTCCTAGGCTCAAGCAATACTCCTTGCCTCAACCTCAAGTAACTGAGACTACAGGCATGTACCAACAACCTGGGCTAATTTATTTTAAAAATTTTTTGTAGAGAGAGGGTCTTATTATTTGCTCAGACTGGTCTTGAACTCCCAGGATCAAGAAATTCTTCTGCACTGTGCTCCCAGAGTGCTAGGATTACACCCAGGAGCCATTGTGCCCAACCAAAAGTTCATTGTTAAAATTATTTTATTACTGCTAGAATTTTCCTCAATCATTTCTCTTGTAATTAACTTCTACTTTTAAAACTCACTTTCTCTTGTAATAATTATATATAAGACCTCTGTGTTTGACCACTGCTCTAACACTAGGATGTGCTTGTTTCACATGCTGGGTTTCCAGGGTCAGTGATCCTCATGTTTGCTGTTCCAGCTGTGTTCCCACTGCCTGCTTCCATGGTAGTGCCTTCTGACTTTTCCATTGCACAAAAGCAACAGGAATTACATTAATTGCTAAAATTTCTAATAAATCAGGAAAACATTAAGTATTCTTAGGCATTCTCATTTATTCCTTTGAGTATTTCCATAACTTTACTTCTGGCCAATGTAATTGATTTGAATGAATAGGCCTCTGATTATTTAGCCATTTGCTAGGAACTGAATCCCAACTCAAACTCATCGTCTGGCATCCCAGTGCTTCTTCCTGCCAGTGTAGTTGATTTACCTGATAACCCAGTTGTTCCTGTTTTAAAAAAAAATAAGTAATATAACGCTTAAACTAAACTCAATGATTAGTACTATTTCTATGATCACTTTTTCCACCCTCATTAATGCCTTTCTCCTCTTACCTGAAATATTAAAATTGTTTTCCAACTTTACTCAACTACCAGGTTCATATACTTCGTCAAGAATATATTATCTGCTCAGCAAAGTTGTATGTAGTAATTCTTAAACATTACTGTGTATAAGAATCACCTGATGAGCCTATTAAAAATGCAAGGTTTCCATTTCTTCTAGCAGAAATTCTAATTTATAACATTGAAGAGCATAAGCTTGTTGTATTGTAGTTAAACTCTTAATATGCATTTCCAGTTTGCAGGATATCCAGAGGATAAAAGCATAAGTTAATTGACATGGAAGGGAAACAATCAGCCAAATTTAGAAAATCTAAAGAAAGATATAAGACTAGATTCAGGGTCAAAATTTGGGGCAGGAATACATTCTGGGTGACATATTGCAAAAAGTGGTGCATAACATCAAGTTCCCACTCTCAGTGAAACTACGTTTGATCACTAGGTTTAAGTGATAGTTGAATCTCTCCAGTGTAAAGTATTTTTCCCCTTTGCAATTAGCAAAGTTAAGCAAGTTTGTTGTGTGATATTTTGGCATTAGGCAAATATCCAGGTCCTAGTCAACCTTTCACCTACTATTTTCAACATTTATTTATGTCCATTGCCTATTTCACTCAGGGTTGTAAAACACTGATTTTTTTTCTAGTTACATTTTTTTCAACATGTATTTTGGCAGTTTGCTTTAAAAACAGAGACTTTTCTTATCAACTGGAACTTTTTGGATATCTTAATTCATAGTATTTAATAAAAATGCTTGATAATTGCTTAACTTTTTCCTTTTATTTGCCAATTTTCAGAGTGAGAAATTGGTAAAATAGCTATCTCCATCATTATCAAACCCATTGTTGCTTTTGTTGTTTCTCTTTACCAATTTCCATTGAGGTATGTATATCTTAATATTATTAATGTGTTTTAATCACAGTAGTTATTTTTTGGCTGCCTGAGATTTCCCAGATTTGGTCAACAGGAGTTCCTGCAGTTTGGCGCCTTGTCGTTTTGGCTGATCTGCCTTAGTCTCTGATGCTTCCTTGTTTTCTGACTCAAGAAGTCCCAAGCTGACTGTGTACTTTTCCTGCCTCAGACTTGCAATTAGTCATTTCGCCAAGCAACAGTGAACACAAAAATGTAGGATTCCAAACTGGGTGATAGGAGTTGCTCACAGCTATCAAGGTGCCATTGCTTTTAGGCTATTTCAGTGATCAGAGTGTACATATATGTTTCTATGTGTTATAAATACATACATAAAATTTAAATGTATAATATGTTTATATTTATATAAATCAGATATGTGTCATGAGTTCATATTAATACTTCCAACTCACATGGAACATGACAGGGATGTACTTTAATTATTTAACACTTATTTCTCTTTCCTCTTACATTTAAAAGCTCGGTTTCTGATATAATTCATATTGCTTTCTAATATATAAAAATCATTTCAAAGTAAGAACACTAATATAACTACTAAGAATAAAATCGATGAAGTTTAAGATTTCATAGCAATCCTGTTGTCCTCAAAATATATGACACTATACAAAGGAGGTCGCAGCATGAGGGAAAGGGGAGGGAGCGGCGGGAAAGGGCAGGGGGGACCATGGGCTATCGCACACCTCTCGGGGGCAGGACACAATAATAAGAAGAAAGTTATCTACCAAATGAAATCAGTATAACCTAAATCTTTGTACCCTCAATGAATCCCAAACAATAAAAAAAAGTACCTGAAAAAATATATGAATATATATATACATATATATATGACACTAAGCATGTGTAGTCTAATCATGTGAAATAATTATTTTGCCATGTGACTATAATGTGATATTCATTTATTTATTTTTGAGACAGAGTCTCACTATGTCACCCTCGGTAGAGTACTGTGGCAACCTCAAACTCTTGGGCTTAAGCGATTCTCTTTGCCTCAGCCTCCCAAGTAGTTGGGACTATAGGTGCCCACCACAAGACCCGGCTACTTTTTTGTTGTTGTTATTGTTGACACAGTTGTTTAGCAAGGCCCGGCTGGGTTCTAACCCACAAGCCCCAGTGCATGTGGCCAGTGCCAAGCCTGTAATGTGATATTTAATTACGTTTACTTGTTTTGGTTGGTTTTTGATTTTATTGTTTGGTTTTTTATTTTGACTTAATTGTGTGTGTGTTTTTTTAATACATACAATATTTTCACTTTTCAAAAGTCAAAACTCTATTTAAAACAATATACAGAGAACTCAAAGTCCTCATGTTCTGTTTTATATCCTATAAGTAGCTATTATGGTAAATTTTTAACTTATCTTCTGTATTTTTGCATATACATTTACATGCAAATATACGCAAATAACATATTTATGTGCATTTATATGCAAATGATATACATTTGCATACATATGTATAAAATATATACCCTTATAAAACATACATACATGGAGAAAATATGCACACACATATACACACCTTCTTTTGTCATAAAAAATCACATGCATGATTCTACTGTTTTCTTTTTTCTATTAACAAATCCTGGAGATAACCCTAGGTCATTACATAAGCATCTTCCTCAGCCTTTTATTAGGATGGCTTAGTGCTGCTTTGTAGTGTGTTATGTTCAAAATGTTTTCTTTGATTGGAAATTTGAGTTGTTACCAGCTTTTTCTCCTGGAAACAAGGCCTCTATCAAAGCTTATACATATGTAAGTTTGTATTTGGTTGTGTAACTTCAGGGTAGAGCACTGAGTGGGATTTCTGGGTCAAAGGGTAAGTGAATCTGTAATTCTGTTAGGTTTTGCCAAGTTGCCTTCCATGGGGCTGTAACATTTTGTGCTCCCATCAGCTATACAGAGCATCACCTGTGTCTTTCCAGACCTGTCAACAAGGCTGTTGTTAAACTTTTGGATTTCTGCCAATCTAAAAAGTGAGAAATGATATCTCAGTGTAGTTTTAATTTGCATTCTTCTTATGTGCAAAGTTGGTAATATTTTTATATGATTAAGAATCATTTATAGTTATTTTTCTTTAGACTTCAATTCACATATTCTATTATTCTAGTTTTCTTCAGACTTTGCTCATTGTGCTTTTTCTCTTGACTAGTTTTCTTTATACCCTTTTGCTGTAAGAAATCATAGTTGTGAGTGTGACTATCTACCAAGGCTGGTGAGTCCTAGCATATCACAAAACCTGAGGGATTCTTTGGGACCCTGACACAATATGCTTTTCCATTTGGCCGAGGACACTTGTGTGTCGTTAAGGAGAGTGTTAAAGTTTTCCTTCTGTAAGTTTTGTTCTTTTGTTAGGATTATTTCTAGGAATTTTTGTTTATTTGTTTTTACAAATTAGAGTTTTGTATTCTAATACATATTTTAACTTGTTATTGTTTTTACTGATAAAGACAATTTTTACAGATTAATCTTATATGTTGGTGCCTTGTTAAAAGCTCTTACTGTTTGCAGTTTTTCCATTGATTCTAGTGTTTCACAGGTATAGAATTATATCACCTGTAGATAGGAACAACTTAATATATTCTATTTCAAATTTTATGCTTCTAATGACTAATACCAATTTATTTATAGTGGCAAAACATGTTAAATAGTAGTAAAGTTTAAAATAATTTATTTGACTTACTGTTACCTATGAATTAACCAAGTTCAACAGTTTTTAAAAATAAGTTGCAAAATTGACTTTTCAGGATTAATTCTTCCAGGTATATGGTAGGTGTTTTGAATATATAAATTTAGGTCTTTTTTTAATTACAGGAACTATTTTCTGATTCACAGTTTTAAATATTAGTTCTGTTTCATTTTTTTGTCTTCTCCATAAACCTGCAATAATACATATGTTGGATATTTTTATCTATTTCCTATAACTGTGTCCTTCTGTGACCCATTTTTACCTTTTTTTATAAAGTCTGCAATTTTTTTTGGGTAGGGAGCCTCTTCTCAGCTTTATCCTCTAATTCCCTTGCTGAACTTTTAGTCTTATTTATTCTCTATCAAGCATCTTGATACTCGATCTTTATTTTTTGAGATAATTTTTCTTTTCCTTCAATTTCTCTTCTGAGTTTTCATCATTTTCAATTTAATACGCTCCTGCTGTTTATATATTTCTACTGATTTTTTAGATTTATAATTATTGATGTCTTTTTCTAGTTGCAATTATTTCTTTAAGTTATTTTAAATTTATGTTGACGTATGTTTTAGTATTTCTCTGCCTCATGAATGAATTTTTTGAATTTGCTTGCCATTGCTACATATTTGTTCTGAAAAAATTTGCACAAAAGAATAGCTATGTCTATTTATATATTCTTTTTCTTTTTCCACTGGGGTTCCCTGTGCAGGGAGTTATAGAGAGGCTTTTATGTGGCTTCCTAGATTTCTCAGATCAAGAACTCCCTTCTATGTTCTTATAGTGAAGCAAGTTTCTTTCATAAGTGGCACCTTTTCTTCATCTTCTGGTTCTTAATTATTATCTGGTTGAATTGAAACTCTTGTCTTTTTCCTTGGACACTCACACTTCTTTTTCCTTGGACACCCACACTCCAAGGATTCCTCTACCTTCTAAAATGCCTCCCTCTTTTCTGGCCATGGGTGGTGCCTTCTGAGACTTTCAGTTCTCATTCCGCACACTCTCCAATACTCTTTCTTTCAACTCCACATTCTTCAGTGCTCCTACCTGCTAGGTCCTAGATCTCCCAGCATTTTCCATTTGTGTTGGGTGCCTTTTCGCCTGGGGCTATACTGGAGTTGATTGAACAACATGTCCTACCACTATTAGGACCTCTTTTTCTGTCTCTCTTCTGGGGCACCCTTACCCAAATCTCTGCTCCCTTCTGAATCATCTTTACCAGTCTCCGGAGTGCTGGTCTTCTCTGCCCCCTCTAAACACCCCAGGTATGGACTCTTCATTGATCATTATGGTTTGTAGACAGAGATATCTGTAGATTGTAATTTATGTAGCTTTCCATCATTTTCCTGCCTCCTTTTCTATTTTTTTAAGTAGCTCTTCCATTGGTTCCTTGAGCTTAAATGCTACCTGATTCTTGAGTATAAGCACAAATTAACATGTTGATTAAGGGACATGTTCATATCATGACTAACTAAATTACATTCTACTAGTGATAAAGCATTTTTGATGTATTTGAATATTTAACCGGATCATTGGATATTTACAATCAGGACACAATATTTTAGAGATTAGATAAGAAAGATACTCCACTGACTCATCTGTGAATACCTTACTCCACCTGCTTCATTTCCAGAGGTAAATTTAGGATGAAGTATGTGTAATAAATGATGCTATGAAGTCCTCTCACTTGAGGAGGATTATTGTTTGTACTCAGAAGATGTGTGTAGTGAGTTGTAACTACTCATACATATAAATGAGTGAGATTTATTTCTCATTTTGCACCCTCTTAGCAGACTGTCTGCGATGTGTGTCCCATTCTGGTTTAATGCTCATTCAATAATAATCTCATTTTTTATTCTCTGCTACCTTCGTGGAGAAGGTTTCTGAGTTTGAAAAGTATTTTGGTTTTAAACCTACTTCCCTAACACCTGAAAGATGATGGCTCTTTATTCCCCCTGAGATTGATAGATTCCTAAAATTTCCTTCAGCTCACTTGGATTTTGATTTTTTCTTCAAGTTAAGCATATAGATATAGCTCACTGTACACTGATCATAATGCATTCTTTTTAAAATAAAATAATTATTGTGTTTTCAACCCCAACTAACCAGTCACCTTGCTAGAATTTCCTGTCAAGTTCCTACTCTAAAATCTGTCATTAAACAATGTCTGGACTTTGATTATCTTCTGCCTTATATTGTTTGGGGGCTTGTTTGTATTATGAACATTAATTTCTATTGTACAGAAATGATGAAGTTCTAGAAGAAGCATGTCCTTGCTCTAACTGCTCTTTTATGATGTCTCCAGGACCCAGTATGACATTGCACATACAGCAAATATTACTCGATTTATTTCTAATCTTCCACAGTTTTAACATTAAAAAGATAATTATAATTAAACTCTCCAGGAAACCTCATTTCTGACAAATTTGTAAGTAATTAAACTACGTTTCTACTGTCTGTATTTATTCTGTTTTTGCCTCTTTTCATACCTGGTACTCCAGAATGGTTCTCACCAGCAGCTCCAGTGGTGGCTGCATTCCCAGCTCCAGTTGTTCCTAATTGAAAAGAGCAACAGTGCTCAGTCTGAAACGAGGTTTACAGAATCAGCAAATAAAACTACAGGACACCCAGTTAAATGCGACTCCCAGATATACAGCAAATACGATGTTCTAATTATTGCATGGGATATACTTATACTAAAATTAATTCCTTCTTTAGGTGAAATTGAAATTCTCTTGGCATTCTCTGGTTTTGTCTTTGCTTTTCTAGCAATCTAGTCTACACAGACTTATGCTGAAATTACTCTTTGAAAAAATTCAGAGGTTTCTTTGGAGGGGAAATGAGGAGGGACTAGAATTTAAACTATCCATGACCTTTTGCCTTAAAATTATAGCCATGGCTAAATCCACTTAAACCTATAAGAATCTGAGTTCCCAAGTAACTTTGTGATGCAACCCCGTGAAAGTGACTTGAGGAGGGTGGGCCTGGCCTGTTGAGTTCCCAGAGCAAGGTGTTCTAGCTGTGAACCTCTGGCCAGACCGAGTGGTAGTTCCAGCAGGCTGTCCTTTTCTACCTGGTAACCACAGTATTGGGAAAGCACATCCATTACTGTGATAACTAAGTACTGTACCTCTTTTCAAGAGAAGATTTGGAGAAACCATCAAATAAAAGTTTTCTTGAAAATATTAGTCATTTACATACCATTCTTCCTCCTTTTTTCTGGATGACGTTGGATTAATACCAAATAAAATGAGCAGGGTTCTGGTGAAAGACTGTCCTTCTGGACAAAGTCACAGCCTTCAAATGATAACCCCCACCCCCTGCTGCACCTTTAAATTGTGTCACTTCACTGTGTGGGGCTCTAGCTATTTCACCAACTGATGGCCCAGTATTCCCTTTCAAATAAACAATGAATATCTATTATGATTAAGCAGAACAGATTGTGCCAATGTCTGCTCTCAAAACATCTCTTGTTTACATTTCTCCATTTCCAAATATGGCTCACTCTTTCTAAAAATTGATCATAAAAATCTAGTACTATAGTTAGCACTCTTAAGCACGTTCACTTACTGGTTGAGTGTAGATAAATCTGTTTATTATTTATTCATTTAACATTCAAGTTTTAGAGCCTAGTTTTTCCCAGTCCACACAGTGCATTGGAGACATGAGGCTTTTAAAGATGCCTAGTCCCTTCTTCCACAGCTCTAGATTCAATTAGTCTGTGAAGGACTCTTCAGTGTATATTTTCAAAAAATTTTCTAGTTGATAGTAATTTGTAGCCAGGATTGTAAAGTATGACCCCAAACTCACTTCAGACTCACAGACTGGGCCAAGAGTCTTGGAATCCTCATGGCCCATACCACATTCAGGGATTCCAGGGATGATACAAGATTAAATACTGGTGGTTAATAACTAGGCTTCCTAACTCCTATTTCTTAAAAATTCCTTTTCTTTCTTCACAATGCTGCCAAATAAGCAGAACGGGACAGATCCACACCCTCTGTTTTATCCCTATCCTGTTTTGTCCCTGATCTCTCCCTTAGGTGCTGGCTGGGATGGCTGAAGATCCAGGGCTAGTGTTGGTGGAGTCTGCATAAACTCCTGTGGTCCCTGAAACTAAGAGCAAGAGACAAACAGATGGCTGTTATTCCTGCCATTCCTGAGTGCACTTGGGAGTTTTCAAAATGAAAGTGAAAGATGCTATACCTCCACCAATTACAGCTGAATTTACAGATCGCCACATGCTATGGGAAGGCGGCGTCAGGAGTGGCTGAGACATCATGCCCAGCCCCACTGATCTTTACCAGAACCTGTGGCCCCATTACCTGCTTCACCCGGGGTACTGCCATTTTCACTTCCGGGGGTTGCTCCAGGGGATACACCAGGTTTGTCTGATATGCCAGATTCAGAAAACATGAAGTTAAATCCTCTTATAAAGGTGACCTGAAATATGCTTGCTTTTTCCCTTAAAAAAAAAAAAAGAATCTATCCCCATAAATTTCATTGGAATGTTAAATTCTTGTTCAAGTTAAATCAGATCAGGTAACCCTGACAAGGTACTGATTACACTGAAGTATTCTTCCTTAATAAAATAGAGGAAACATGTAGATGATTCAATGCTCAACATTGAATAGCTCAACATTGAATTGTCTTATCTCTTCCTTCTAGACTATCTTATGTCTGCAGCAAGCACCTTTCCCCCACTTGATTAACTCTTATCTTGCCTAGTCCTTGTCATCTACGTCTTTATGGCTATTAATCCTCCCTCTCCAAAGTCAAGTTGAGAGAGAACAGGTGTATTATCTTATTCTTTTCCTATGTTCCATAGAACATTTAACTCGGTCTCAGGTGCAGAACAAATACCTAATATTTGTATACTTTTGATCCTCTGCACACTTGGAATTACCTTATTGGATGCCTCGGAAACCTTATTTCTGACTAAATTTTGAGCATAGCGCCCACAAGTCTACTGACTGAATTTCATGCTGCTCATGCAGCTTTGAGTACCTGTTCTTCCCGATGTGTTTTCCCCAGCGGCTCCCATGGTAGTCACTTCTGCTTTTGCAGTGGTTCCTAATTGGAAAAATAACAGTGCTTGATGTACATGGAGAGTTATGAAGAAAACACTCTGAGGACATTTCATCATTTAAGTCATTCTTTGCTACAATGCTGTCCTTGCTTGTCTTTACTTAATCTCATTATCGCATCCCCAGGTCTCTGTGAATAAGCCTGTGCTGGACCCCTTGCCACAGCCTCCATAGGGGCTTTGTCTTGCCTGCTGGGTTTCCGATGCTGGTGGCCCCAGTGCCGGACCCTCCGGGTGTACTGCTGCCACCCGCTCCTGTGCTCGCTCCCGCCGGTGCTGTGGTTGTACCTGATAAACACAGGGGCAGTGGTTTTAATGTATGGTACTTGAGAAGGAAAAGATTGGGAGATTCAAGTCAAAATGCTAATCTTCTTGAACATTTTTGTTTATCCAACAGGCTGCATGTTCTGACAGTTGTGCCCCTTTAACAAGATTTAACAGGTACAAGAGGGTGTGCCCTGACTTGCCTGATTTTCCTGGGCTGGTCCCTGCCTGGCTTGGTTCCCCAGGTGTGCCGCTTTCCTCCCTTCTGGGGATTGGTGCAGTGGGGCCTCCTGTTCCTCCTGATCAAAAAAAAAAAAAAAAAGAATAGAATTTTTTAGAATGGCTCAGACATAATCAATCCATTTAATCTTATAAAAATCCTTCCAAACAGGTACTATTGTTACTCTTATTCATCAGCTGTGATCAAGTGACTTGTTCTAGGTCACCCAGTTGTTTGATGGTGTGTGGAGGAGCCCAATTCAAGCACTCCAGCCCCAGAGTGCTTCTCAAATGATCCGTGATCGTAAAATGTCCGATCTATACTAGATTGATGCTTTGAAAAATGCCATGAAAGTAATTAAAGCAATGAAAATTTTAAACATAGACCCGAACACAACCTTTACTCAACATAATACAAGAGAATTATGTCAAATTGCTCTACTTTTTTTATTTTTATTTTTTTGCAGTTTTGGCTGGGACTGGGCTTGATTCAGCCACCCCTGTAAATGGGGCTGGCACCCTACTCCTTGAACCACAGGCACCGTCCTCAAATTGCTCTATTTTAAAATACTTGTCTTCTTTTTCAGTTCTCAATCACGTCAAAGATAAACAGTCTGGATGGCACCTAACTGCAGACCAGACTTTGACTATCTCTGCTCAAAAATCACTGTACATACTGACTGACAACCAAAAGAGAGAGGTTATTTGCCATTATTATTTTTGATTCAGATTTTAGGAAAGATAAACTGAATGGTAATCACTCTAAAATACTAATCAATTTATTGATCTAATTGGAATTAACCAGTTTCTTAATTTGTGTTACTCTATGTAGATGACATCTTTTAACTGATTAATTTTTATATAAATTCTATCTCATTCCAAACAGAATTTAAGTCATAAATTTGAAGTCAAGAAAATTGCAAAGGGAAAGTAAATGAAGGAAAAATAAAATTAGGCCAAGGACTAGTTAATAAATGCATAACGAGAAATAGTCCTGTACATACACTAAAAAAATGCCTTTTAATTATACGTAAAGGATTTCTGATTTTTCTTAAAGGCAATCGGAACGATTAAAGAATTTTAAGTAGTGGAGTGTCATGGTGATAGCTGAGCATCTGAAAGGTCATTCTGGCCTGGTATCAACTGGCGACTGGCATGGAAATTGGAAGAGAAGTGGGGAAAGATCGGAAATTTTAGAGCAATGGTTCTCCACTGGGTGAGCATCCATTGTGTAAAGGGCTTGTTAAGACACTATTTGCTGGGCTCCACTCCAACAGCTTCTGATTCTAGGCAGGTGGGCCTAGAAATTTGCATTTCTAACAAGTTCCCAGAAGATGCTAATACTGATGGTCCAGGAACCACGCTGTGAGCACCACCGTGTTGGAGGAGGGTGAGCCAAGTGGAAGACACCAAGAGGAGGAGGAAAATGTTTAACACTGAACCAAAGCAGAGGCAAATGCGATGCAGAGAAGAATCTTAAGAGCTACTTAAAATGATGAGCTGATTGCATGCGGAGCAGCAGTGAACTCGGGCTGGTTTGTTTTTAATCCAAATTATCTGTGCTTAACAACTACCAAAATATTTTATTCATGAATCCAAAAATAGTTAAACTTTCATCAAGGGGCACAAGGACAGGTAAATTCTCAGTGGCTTTGTAGGAGGTACGCTCTTAGGCAGAGACCACAGAACTGTGGGGCCAGCTATGACACAGGGGGCTTAGAAATCCGTGTTCTGAGCCTGCGTCTACCAGGTGGGACACCTTCTGTGAATTTCTCACTTCTTGGGAATAATGATAAGTAACTACCTTAGTGTTAATGTTGATTAAATCATATATAGTGTATTTGAGCATAATTCAAAATTTTTCATGCACCATAGAAATATAGCATCAGTATTTTATTAATATATAAATATCAATGATTGATTTTTCCCATAGCTAGCTCAGTTGAGTTAGTTGGCTCTGACACTTGGCCCTGTTGCCTAATGCTATATTAAGTTACTGATGAGTTAGACTCCTTGTAGAAATGAGCTATAGAAGAGAAAGCATTTGACTATTTCCTTTTTTTTTTGTTGTTGCAGTTCGGCCAGGGCTGGGTTTGAACCTGCTACCCTCAGTATATGGGGCTGGCACCCTACTCACTGAGCCACAGGCGCCACCCAGTGTTTGACTATTTCTTTGTCTCACCTTTTTTTTTGAGACAGTCTCAAGTTTTGCCCTGGGTAGAGGGCTGTGGCGTCACAGCTCACAGAGACGTTTGGGCTTAAGCAATTCTCCTGCCTCAGCCTCCCAAGTAGCTGGGATTACAGGCACATGCCATAACACCCAGCTATTTTTTTGTTGTTGCAGTTGTCATTGTTGTTTTAGCAGGCCCAGGCTGGGTTTGAACCTGCCAGCCCCAGTATATGTGGCCAGCGCCCTACCCACTGTGGACGCCACCCTGTCTTACCTGTTTTAAAGACTGTGTCACTTGAAATTCCATTGTCAGTGGCTGTGGTTACACTGGATGACACTGTAGTTGTCCCTTATGAAAATAAAGAAAAAACTGTTAAAGTCTCCATCTTTCTTTAAGCTGCATAATATTCCATGGTGTACATATTCCACAATTTATTAATGCATTCATGGGTTGATGGGCACTTGGGCTTCTTCCATGACTTAGCAATTATGAATTTGGCTGCAATAAACATTCTGGAACAAATATCTTTGTTATAAAGTGATTTTTTTGTCTTCTGGTTATATACCTAGTAGAAGGATCGAATGGTAGGTCTATTTTTAGATCTCTAAGTGTTCTCTGAACATCTTTCCAAAAGGAACATATTAGTTTACATTCCCACCAGCAGTGTAGAAGTGTTCCCTTTTCTCACTTTACCTCTTTCATGTTTACATGGATGGAACTGGAACATATTCTTCTTAGCAAAGTATCTCAAGAATGGAAGAAAAAGGGTGGCACCTGTGACTCAAAGGATTAGGGTGCCAGCCCCATATGCCGGAGGTCGTGGGTTCAAACCCAGCCCTGGCCAAAAACTGCACAAAAAAAAAAAAAAAAGAAGAATGTTAGAAAAAGTATCCAATATACTCAGCCCTACTATGAACCCAATTATAGCCCAAGAATATGGGGAAAGGGGAGAGGGAGGGGTGGGGAGGGGTAGAGGGAGGGTAACTAGTGTGACTACACCTATGATGCATCTTACAAGGGTACATGTGAAATTTGCTAAATGTAGAATATAAATGTCTTAACACAATAACTAAGAAAATGCAGTGAAGGCCATGTTAACCAGTTTGATGAAAATATTTCAAATTGTATATAAAACCAGCACATGGTACCCCATGATTGCATTAATGTACACAATTATGATTTAATAAAAAAAATAAGGACTCTAATTTCATTAACTTAGTGAATTAAAGTTTTAAAATCTAAAAACATGGGCAAGATTTTGAGAGGAGTAGAAAGTCTAGGACTTATTAAGGATATTGACATAGGAAAAATCAAACATTAGTAACCCTAGATCAGAAAGTCATGATGATTTTTCACCTGGGAAAACCTCCTAGGTGAGAGAACATTTAATGGATAAAATACCAACGAAAAGGCTGAGCACTGGACAATGTAGCAAAAAAGATAAATTGAGAATAAATAAGAATCATTTCCTCAAAAAGATTTTGAAAAAGTTTTCTGTATTATACAAATATTCTAAATTAAGCATTAACAGAGAAGGAAGCTCTATTTCTTTTAAAATAAAGAGCAAGATTTTTACTAAAATTCAAAAGCTCATTGGAAAAAATTAATTTAGAAGAAAGACCTTATAAACATATCAGCTCCTTTTAGATGACTTGTCATATTTTTCACTGAATTTTGTTAAACAGGGAAATCACTTTGAATTAAACTAATATTTATACGCAGATACAATTGAATGTATTAAGTCTCTAGGGTGAGACTTAATACCTATCTTTCTCCTAAGACATAAGAACAATTTCTAGGGGAAAGAGATTATATTTAGATTCTTTTACACTGTGTGTGTGCCAGGCTGGAAACCTAAAGTTGTCCCTTGTTTATGCTGCCCTTAAAATCAGGTCTTCTATGACTGCCTGTGGTTGGCCTATGCCAGCAAGTTTCAAGGTGGCTACTGTATTTACTGCCAATCGGTGTTCAGAGTGTACGAGGGAGCTAATGGGTCTGGGTCGGTGATCCCAATTTCTCAAACTCCTCAGCCATTATGTTTTAGACTTTTAGAAATAGGTATTCATATGTCCTAGTTGGCATAGAGGACGGCATGTTCGCTGATAATAAGTCAAGAATTTGTTAAAATAGACTCTGTCAGTCTGCTTTTCAGAAGCAATTACGATTATCGGGCTTAATTCTGCCAGGAGCTGAGTTTTAAGTTAGTTCTGGAATAGCAGTTGTATAGACATTTACATGCCCAGAGTGTGCATTTACTTTTGTTATTTTTTTTCCTTTAAGATGGAGCTTAGATAAAAATGAGAGTAAGGGATCTAGTGCCTTCCTTTGAGCACATTAACTTTCAAATGATGAATGGTCACTGGAGCCTATCTGAGACTCCACATTAGGGCGAAGGGTGGAAAGAAAGTCAGGAAGGGAAAAATGTAAAGGTGAAAAAAAAGGTGCTTTATTTTAGTTTTCCAGGTAGGGTTCCCCAGGTAAACATAAGAAAAAGAAAAAGATACTTTAATTTTCACGAGCAGTATAATAATATGTGCAGCTTAACTTAATTAAAGCCACATCAGAAATTAAGCATGCTTTATAAATATTCTTTGGTATGATGCTGTGGATTTTACCTTGCTGTAATATGTTCCATTTGAACAGTTGCAACCTTGTTTCAATTGAGGTAAAAGAAAGATTGTTTTCCATTCATTTAAGCTTGATGACTTTAAGGTGTTCAAATGAAATCTGCGGACAGATCCAAGAGGCTCATTTAGTAATTACAGGGTAGGTCAGAAACCCCGAGACAGTGAAGTACAAAAGCAGATTTTGAGAAAAGAAACAAGATGCAAACTGCATGAGAAGACCGATGTTTCCTGAGAATAGGGTTGGGATGCCCAGAACTCCTTTTCTACAGGTGCTAATGTTCAACTGTCTGTGTTCTACTGTACAACCAAGTTAGAGCAGATTCATGGCCTTGCCTGAGGTTGCTTCTGGGGATTATGTGTGGGATGAGGTGGCCCGATCATCTCTTTATGTCCTCACCATTGCTTAGCTCTTCAACTTCCATAAGCCAAAGTCAACTGCATTCTAGCACAGTCAATGATTAGTATCTTTGCTTTATATCAAACTGGCATGAAAGAGTAACTCTACTTCTAGTAAGGAATCCGATCTTAAATATATAGTTGCCAGACAGCTATCGAAAACTCTGAGGAACATTTGAAGAAAGTATACCTTTGTTTCATTTACTATTGATCAGGGCCTGAATTCTGTATAGTTAGAAGATTGACAAATTACAAATGATTTTTATAAATAGAGTTGTAAATGTATTCTTTCCAGTAGAAAAAGCAAATCCAAATATTGTGGTTTTATTGCCCTATAGAACTTTGGCCATTTAAAAAAAATAAAACAAAACTAATTTATCAGACCTGTTTTATCACTGCTTTTCTGATTGACTATACAAAACTGTGTTCTGCAAATGATCTTTGAACCAGTGTTACTATCCAGTTGGCTTTATCTCTAATAATTTAAACAAGTCTTGACACATTCTTACCGAATACTTGAATGAGAGATACATTTTTAACATTTTGAAAATTATACTTTGACAAAACCTTTCCTTACCTGTTCTAAGAGTTCCCATCTTACACTATTTCAGAGTTCTCTTTGTCTGTCTTACAATGCTATCTGTTCTTGGATCTTTGTAAGCCATACTGTTGACTCTGAGGACTTTAATAAAAGGTGGAACCGCGGGCAGAGAAATCAACTTTTAGAATCAAACAGATTTGAGCTGAAATTGTAGCTTCCTGACACAGCTTTGCAACCTCGAACAGATCACTTAATTTCTCTGGGCCTATTTTTCTGTATGATAGAAAACATCACGTCCATTGTGATAACAGAATTTCTCAGCTTATTAATTTGTAGAGAGAGAAGTCAAATAGGTTAATCTCCAAAGTCCTCTTCACTTCTAAAATTCTCTGATTCCAGCATTTAATAGCTTCTTATTACCAATTAACCTCTAAGAGTCAGAAGTTTAAATGTGCAAGGTTCATTTCTCCTGGTTCAGTACTTCGTTCTAGAACAGCAACAGTAGACAGGGCAGGGAAAACTTGAGTATCTCCGCAGATCAGCCTCATAAATGCCTGGGATACCAGGTCACCAGGGGGCTCCAGCTCACTTTCAGTTCTACCTCTAAGAGCACCAGCTATTCCATTATAGTTTAAATCTAATTCTCTAAAAATTCAGGGGGTCTTTCATCTGACTTTAATGTAAAGGTAACTTTTAAGTAAAAAAAACCCAAATTATAACTTATGACAAAGTCCACTGGGGGGTGGGGAATAGATAAGGCTGGTTTATTCCTGGGGACATATTAATATATACCATCTTCAAGTACAAACCTTGGCAGATGGTTTTATCATTTTAGGGCATTATACAAAAATGAAATTCTCTAGCAAAAAATTATTTTTCTTTATTCTTTTGGATTCATAAGAATAATTTTGATTACCACATACAAAATTATAATAATAAAGGATATTTCATTATGTTTATGAGCTTAAGTTCTATCCCTATTTTAATTTTTTACATTAGCACCAAGATATAGTTTGATAATGCTATCTGATGGATAATGGCATGGCATTATTCCAATAACATTTCCGACTTTGGTTAATTTGGTTCTGTTTTCTTAAGTTTTTAAAAAATTATATAGCAAAGAAGAAGAAGAATTATAATAATTACCTAAACGTTTCAAAAGAATTATCACAAAAGCTAATGATTTCCTGCATGTAAATCATACATGAATGATATATCCATTTTCATGTTTCACAGGTTTGTTTTACTTGATCTGAAGTTAGAATTTTATGTAAGTAAATCATGAAGTGATAGTCATTACTTTTGCTGCATTCTATTCATTGAAGAAGCCACAGGTCTCATCTCTGCTCCAGGGAAGGGGCTACACAGGGACGTGAATGGGATCATGGTGTCATTTAAGAGTCTCTTGACCACAATTCATTAAAAAAAGTGTCACGAAGTTTAGCTATGATCGAATTACGGAGGTACAGATAACACACATAATAGCTGTTCCAAAGCCAGAGAAAGCAGTGTACCAAAACAGATGAAGAACTATTTGCATGACAGCACAAATTGCCTTACTTCACTGGACTTGTTCTGTATGTAACAGCAGATAACTGGAGCAGAGGACATCTAAAGTCCTAAATGTCTATGGTTGCAAAATCACTTAACGACTGAGCCTCAGTCTTCATAGCTATAACATTTTATTTACTATTATTACCTTTTAGGGTGAATTCAAAGTCAGAGGACCTGCAAATAGAAGGAACTCATGAGCTTCGAGACACTCTCATTCCCAAAAGGCATTAAGAATATTCACACTGTGACTAACAAATGATTTTTTGTTCCTGACGTGTGGGATACTGACTTAAGGTCCTGTTTTGGAGAATGCCTTCAACTTGCTCTACAACACAAATGCAGATCTCTGAGCAACAGAAAGCCTTTTAAACGCAGGCTGTTGACCTGGGTCTACAGAGAATGGAGGGAAAATATTCGTTATGTTACTTTCAATATGTTTAACTCAGAAGATAGAATCACTTTTTTTGATACCTGCACTTAGAATTTCTGAACTAAGGGTTCAGAAAATGGCACATTAATGAGATTTAAGAGACCATATATAGGCAAAATCATAATCAGGAGATTCATTAGAAACCAGCATAAACCACAACATTTGAATTAGAAAGGCAGCAAAGACAGAAAGCATGCTTTGTGTTGGCATATCCTGAAGAGTGAGGAACTGCTGAATTCTAACAAAACAACAACAAATCACTCAACGATGCCTCAATAAGCAAGTGGAACAAAGTCTGCCTAAAAAGGAAGCAAAAACAAGTCAAAAGCATCCAGTACGGTATTTTAATGCATTCTTTTTGGATGAATTTTTAAACTTGGAACTGGTGGAGAAGAATGTACAAAAATACTTTTTTTTTTTGTTTGAGACAGAGCCTCAAGCTGTCACCCTGGAAAGAGTGCTGTGGCATCACAGCTCACATCAACCTCCAATTCCTGGGCTCAAGCGAGTCTCTTGCCTCCGCCTCCTGAGTCGCTGGGACTACAGGTGCCCACCACAACGCCCGGCCATTTTTTGGTTGCAGTCGTCATTGTTTGGCAGGCCGGGCTGGATTCGAACCCACCAGCTCAGGTGTACGTGGCTGGTGCCTTAGCCTGTTGAGCCATAGGTGCCGAGCCCAAAAATACTTTTTTTGTCCCCCCAAATAAATTCTACTTTTAAATCATTGCCCTTTAACACATTGGCTGTTTTTCTGCCTGTCATTTTCTGGCAAGGCATGTTGAACTTCCCATCATGCCAATCAACATATAATAATTCTGCCCTGAATTTTAGGTTTGAGTGCCTTGTCCTCATTATGCTTCCTCGCTCACACTCTAGGTGTGGAAAGACTTTCTCTCTATCCTAATTAAATAGGTGGTGGTGGCGGCGGGGTTTGAAATAAACTTACAACAGGCAGATTAATAGGAGATAAGGTATACAGTTGTATTAATTTTTGATATTACATGCATGGGGGCATCACAGGGAAAAAAATGAACATCCCGAAATACAGTAAGACTCGAGAACAGCCATAGAAGAGGAAAAGTAACATCTTTTCTCATCCATTGCAAGGTTCGTGGTTGAGGCACCTATAATAAAAGAGTGCATAACAAGAGAAAAATATACATATGGATTAAGTTTTACAGAAATGAAGATCCAAAGAAGTAGGGAAAACTTTATCTTTTTATTCTAAGTTTTTTGAAGTGTACAGATGTGGAGAAGTAGGACCGATCTAAGGAGATAGGATGTGATGGAGATAAACCAGGGAAAGGTGGCGAAGTCTGTTTGTTCAGAATTCTTCTCTGTGTCCCTGTGTCTTCTGAGATGAGGATACCTCTTCCCCCTGAGTGTAGGGAGGGCATCTCTGAAATAAGGGTTTTGTGACCTGCTTCAGGAAAGGTGAGGGGAAGTATTTTGTCTTAATAGGAGAAGGGGAGGGAGGTGTAAGCCACTTAGGGGAGAGTGAATGATTTTCAGGACAGATGAATGAGCCCTGAGAAGAGTGCATAGAAGCTACAATAGTTGACGACCAAGTTTGTCTGGGTGCAGTGTCAACTTTAGCCTCCTCTCCTATAATAGGAGTTGATTTTCCCTGGTGGATGAAACTCCTGGGGAGTGGGTGTTTGTTTTGGAGGATCCATCCTTAGGTGGATAAGTTGAGTTCACAGTCTCCATATTTGCAGTTCTTCAAGGAAAGATGAGGTGAGTTCACAGAGGGTCTGTCTTCACGTTAGCTGTTCTTCAAGTGCCTTCAGCTCAAAATAGTATGCTAGGCTGGCACAGTCTGGAATGGCATGTTCTAAACCCTAATACTTAGCAAATCTAGTCTCTTTCTGTGTGTGAGGTTTCAACCTCTTTTCTCTTCTTTCCCCTGAGTTCTGTCATCTTAATTTATTTATTGAAAGGTA
>CAUYRH010027662.1:0-64097 GCA_963574655.1 Perodicticus potto | reverse complement strand
CTTTGATGGTGCAAATAAGAATATATTTTCTTCTCAATTCAGTCTATTAATATTTCTGAATTATGGCTCAGCACCTGTGGCTCAACGGGCTAAGGCTCCAGCCATGTACACCTGAGCTTGCGGATTCGAATCCAGCCCGGGCTGCCAAACAACAATGACGGCTGCAACCAAAAAATGTCTGGGCGTTGTGGTGGGCGCCTGTAGTCCCAGCTACTTGGGATACCTCCAACTCCTGGGAGGTTGCTGTGAGCTGTGATGCCACAGGACTCTACCCAGGCTCTGTCTCAAAAAAAAAAAAAAAAAAAAAAAAAAATTCTGAATTATTCATAAAGCAGAAATATTACCTTGGGCTCTGCCCTATACTCAAATTTGTTAATTATAAGTGGCTGGTTGGCCTGAGAATCCTTTGTACAGAGTGCACTGGAATATCCCCAGAAATGTCCTGTAGATAAAGTAAAAAAGGTGCACAGAATAAAAATCAATGCCTGCTGATTATAGGAAACAGTCTTAAACAAATTTTAATGTAAAAATTTTACATATGTATTTTTTCCAAAATTGGTTTAATTTCATATTTTATAATTTAGCCTTAGTACCAAAACATTTTGACAGATGGTGGTATTAGGTTTTGGAAATAAATAGGCATGATGCTATTGAATTTTTATTTTTAATGAAGGCAAAATGTAATCTCAGTTGATTGATTAGGATCATTCGATTTACTTAAAACAAGACAAAAGTAAACTGTTGGTTGCTCCAATGTTTCTTATGGATAACCGGCCTTTCCATTTAATGCTCATGGTTACAGAAAGTTTAGTTGGGATTTCTTTTGACACTATATTTAGAGAAATACATACCTGTAGTTTCATATATACGGAAATTAATTATTAAATATTCATCATTTTTATTATTGAATGATACTTATATGTCATTTCGTGGCTTAAGAGAAAATGATTCCAACCATGCCACTATTTATACTGATCCAGGAACTGAGTCACAGAGAAAGGGGTTGAAGGATTCTATGGGATACACTTCCTGGTTACAAAAAATTATTTTCAAGTTAAGTACAATTCCATGGAATAGTAATAATGGCAAAAGCCCTGGTTCAATTTTAGCAAATGTGATAGAATTTGACATATGGGGCATATAAATAAATAATTTAAAGATTATGTGAATGTGACTTAGATATGTAGTTAACACTTGAACAACACGGGTTGGAACTTGTGTAGGTGTATTTACACACAGATTTATTTCAACTAAAAGCGTATCAAAACTGCAGTATGTACAGAATGTAAAATCTGAGTATATGCAGGGCTGACTTGACTTATACAAAATTTTTGCAGAGTTGGCTATAGGACTTGAGTGTGTCTGGATTTGTGAATAGGTGGGGTTCCTGAAACTCATCCCATGAGTATTTCAGGAATGACTGTATAGATATGAAACTCTAAAATTATAAGATATCATAATTTCTATAAAAGATTTTTGAGTCCAAGTGTATCTAAATATCAATGATATATAAAAGTCAATAAAGAGGGAGGCACCTGTGGCTCAAAGGCATGGGACAACAGCCCCATATGCCAGAGGTGGCGGGTTCAAACCCTGCTCTGGCCAAAAACTGAAAGAAAAAAAAAAAGTCAATAAAGAATTTGAAAGAAAGACAGAAAATTTCAGGGTGAAGATATTTGAAAAATGCTTTTAAGTTTCATAATTTTATAAGTAGAATAGGTGTTAGGAGATGTTATAACAAAATAGAGTATTTTAGCCAATTATAGCCCAAATAAGTGGTTGAAAAATATGAAGTTTTGATTTTTACTTTTCTATAACTATCTGTGGTTGAGTTATGTAATCTGGAGGAGCAGTTCAGCTTTAAAAGAGCATTCTGACATTCAAGTTTTTTACATGATCTTGCATTGGCTTCTCTAAGCCAGAGGGTAGCAAACCAACTCATGAGCTTAATATGGTTTGCTGGGGTTTTTTGTAAATAATGTTTTACTGGAACACAGACATACCATCTTTTAATGTATTTTTTATACGTGTTTCTTTTGCCACCATTCATGGGAGGGTATTCAGAATTACCATCAGTAGAACTTGACAGCTGCTGTGAGCTACTGGTTTCTATTTAGGCCCATTCTGAAATTTTCTGCATAGAATTTTGTTACTATGGTTTTCATTTCCAACTTTACAATTCCACCTGGGGAAGATAATTCAATATTATACTTAGAGCATTTTCCTCATTCAGAAATAGACTTGTTCTGTTTTTAGGGAAGAGCGTGCTTTCAAATGTTTGATTAACAATAGGAGGAACTGTTCCCCAGTTTTCCTTCCAGTACCTTTTCTGTGATTTGTTAATGATCAAGTGTTAGCTAACTGCATAAGTAAGTACCCAGCTAAAGTTTAGATTTCCAAATCTTTCTGTTTGACTATTCATAGCAACACTACTAGTTTCTGGGCAATGTATTTTGAGCAGATGCAATTTTGTAACTACTGAATTATACCTTCAAATTGAAGACAGAATGCACTAGTTTTTTACTTTCTCTGTAGAAGCCGGCTCTAAGTACAGACACAGTGGAGGGTAGAATCATTTCAGACTTCAGGGTAAAAACCATAAAGTAAGCTTAGAAACATTTGTCTCTAAAATATGGAGTTTTTCTATTTTCATGTATGTTTGGACTTCAAATGATCAGGATGTTATAGGCACAAGAAAGAAATATAGTTTTATTTTGTAAGCTATTAGTTTGCAGTATAAGTGGGAGAGACTGAATACTCTAATTATCAAAAGCTTGCAATTACTGACTTTATTTTACATTTATTTAGAGAGTGCATCTCTTCAACATAAGGTTAATGAACCTGGGATTGTGTCTTTCGATTTCAGTCCAGATGAAACACAATGCCTCGAGGGAATCACTACAAATATTTGCTGGATAATAAGTTAATAGATGGAAATTGTAATGGATTGTATTTTTGAAACCTGAAAATATAATTTGTCGAAACCATAACTCCCAGTCGGGTTGGTATAATGAAGTAAAGCCCGTTGGAGTTAAGGGGGCTTAAATTAGGTTTTGAGGATAAAGCCCCTAAATGATGTTACTGTCGTTATTAGGAGAGGAAGAAACCCGATTTCCCTGTCTTTGAGAGCACACTAGTGAGAGATCATGTAAGTGCTCAGTAATAATCCAGCCGTCTGTGGGGAAGAAGGATCACCAAGAACTGGTCTGTTGGGACTTGGATCATAGACTCCCCAGCCTCCAAAAATGTAAGAAATAAATATTTAGAATTAAATTAAATGTTCTATGGCATTTTGTTATAGCAACCCAAACTTAGGAAGTTATACTTATTAATTTAATGTGAATTTTACTGCAAGAGCACTATGCAACATTAATTAAATAGGCAAATTGATCCTAGAAAAATTGCTACATATCTCTTTGCTTGAGTATCACTATGGTCACGTTCAAAGTACTCCCTCTGGGAAGCTCATCACTGATGGCAGTGCTGAGTCCACTCTTCAAAGCAATTTCTTTCCCTGATGAATTCATGAACATAATTCTCAGTCCTTCCTACCACAGCTCTGATGGCTATTCCAGAATAGAGTTTCCAAACCTCTTTCTAATATAGTCAATTATTTTTTCCGATACATTAAAATTAATTTGAATACTCAACACAGTTTAAAATGGGATACTTTTGCCAAATTATAAAAAAGTAGCATGGTTTGACCACTTATTTTCTATATCCTTCCACCTGGGCTACATTTCAAAGCTTAATATAACTGCAAACATTACTTTAAACCATTTGAAAATGGTTTTTAGAGCAATAGAATTTTTATATTACTGTGGTAAGTTAGACATACAATGGCTGGTAAACATTCTCTTATGAATTAATGTATCCTCTGAAATCAAAATTGGAAAATTAAAGTGAAAACCATGCTTGGTATAGTGAGAAGCATTAGCTGCTGTAATAAATGGATCTAAGATCTTAATTGTTTAATTATACAAAGGTTCATGCTTCATTAATGCCACAGTCCAACACTGGTTCTAATCTAAGTGTTTAAAGACCACATTTTCTTCCATCTAATAAATTTCCCATTCTCAAGGCCCTTAGCATTATCAGTTAGATGGCTTGACAGTTTAAAAGTAGCAGATCTGGAAGCTGCCTACACCACCCAATACATTTCATAACCAACTCAGTCTGGAGACTTATCTAACTCTAACAAGACTTGGATATGGAAGTTGTCTGCATATTCTGGAAAAAGAACACACTGATAAGATAGTACTATTTTCTCTTCGTCCACTCCATCCTTTAAAACATTGTGTATCAATTCATACCCTACTCATCACACACACAAGAATGTTCTAGTAACTGGGCCCCAAATTCAGTCATTAAAATAATCATTTTTATCTACTCACATTATGGGTCAGGATTTAGGGAATGTCTTATTCAGAAGTTGTTTACAGGAGTTTCTTATGCTTTCTGGAATCAGATATCAGCTGAGTCTTAAGCCATCTTTAGGTGCGACTCAACAGGATGACCAAGACATGGCTGACAGTTATTGCTGCCTGGTGGCTAGGAGTCCATGAGCCTGTGAGCTGGAGCTCCTAAACAATTATTGAAGTAAAATTGGTCACTCTAAAAACGGTTTATATGTCTTTTTTAAGAATCAAAAAGATACTAAATATTTCATTTTTAACTGGTTAACCTTAAAAAATTCAAGGCATTTAGGTTATATTAATTGAATATTTTACTTAATAATGTAATTGTAATAGTAAGAATGAAAAAATGTGTGAACTATATATATTATATATTTTATGAAATAAAGTTTATGGTATTTATGTGTATGGGTTATTTTCCATGAGTCATTTAAATGGTGGAAATATAAATCTATTTTCCTATTTTGTGAACATTTAATTAAAAAGCATATTATTATATACTTATTTTTATTCACATATAAAAATTTTATGTGCACATATTTATAAAAATATACAAAGAAGACACAATAAAACAGAACCTAAATTGGGGTATAAAGTCATGGAACCTTACTGTAATCCTAGAAGAAGACTTCTTTAACTTTCTTCCCAGTCATTAACCACTATTCCAAAGAGTAACTAATATTCTCATTAACATTAGCTTAGATTGTTTTGGCCTGATTTCAAACTTTAGAAAGATACAAGAATGGATTTGTAAGGCAGGTGGCCAATTTCATTCGGTGTTATTATGTGTGAGAAACCCCTCCATTCATTCTTTATATTTGCTAAAATCTATTCTGTCAATAACATTGACGTTTTTACCTATTAAATATGAATAAGCCTTCTGATACTTAGAATGTGGATACAAACTTACACATCTTTTTCAGCTGGGTAATTGGCATATACCAAGATGTCTAATATAGCACAAGATATGAGGGCATCTGTTTGCTTAACTAAGTACTCACAGGGTTTTGCAACATAGTTATCGGTTTACTAGGACTCCGTGACAGCTCTCCTTGTTTCTCTGCTTCCATACCACTTAGTTTCTTTGTATTTTAACGTTTTTTTAAAGTTTATTATTCTTGTGAACTTGGGACACCTAGGTATGGCTTAAGTTTCTGTTTCTGCAGTGACCTCACCTAAATTTAATGCTGCTAAGCCCTCACCTAAATTTACTATTTTGTTCAAAATTTTTGTTCGATTTAAAATGTATGTTGTCAGTCTTTTGTGTACTTGATATTGTTTATTTTTTATATTTTAATCTATGTATTACACATATCTTCTCACCTTCTGTAGCTTTCCTATTCACCTTTTCTTTAGTGCCTTTTAAATAATAGGACTTTATATGCTTTATTAATGAAGTCAACATATAAATCCTCAACATTTTTGTTGTTCACCTTTTTTTTAATTAATAGGTTTTATTATTATTTTCAGAGCAGTTTTAGGTTTGTAACAAAATTGAAGGGAAGAATAGAGAATTCCCTGTGCTGTCTGTTCCTCAGGCAATGTTATATTTATTAAGATTAAAATGTCTCTGTGTACCTCACAGTCATGAGAACATTTTCATACATTTTATTCTAGAAGCTTTATTAAAAAATTATATTCTACTTAAGTGTTCACCAACTTTTAGAATTTATGTTTGCTTCTGCTGTTGGGTAAGCTCCTGCTCCTTCTTTAACTCTGTCCAATGTAGTGCTTAATCTGTTTTATTCACTTTTATATAATTTTCCTCTTTTAGTGACAAAGTCTCTCCTTGTTGCATGCCCTGAAGTGCAGGGGTACAACATACAGTCATATCTCATTTCAACCTCAAATTCCTGGGCTCAAGTGACTTTCCTGCCTCCATCTCTGGAGTAGCTTAGCAGGCACCACTGCACCTGGTTAAAGTTCTTGATTATATAATTGAAACTTTTATTTCAAGGATTTGATTCTATTGTGTTTTTTAAAAATCTAGTAAAGCATAACAAGAATGGAGAAGCAAGAATCCAAGGTACTCAATTTTGATATGTGGACAATTGATGACCTAGTACAGAGTTGGGGTGGGGGTCTGGGGGAGCAGAGAGAGGGAAGGACGGATGGGGATGGGAGGATGGGGGGTTGGGGTGTTTGTCATACATGTTGGGTAAGGAACACATAAGAGGGACTTTGTCTGACAAATGCAATTAGTGTAACCTAGATCTTTGTACCCTCAATGAATCTCCAACAAACAACAACAAAAAATTCTAATTGTCTAGTAGGCGGTCCATCAATCTTTTCTTGATAATATTCCTCATAGTTATTTTAAACCTTTTTATTTCTAACAACGAAAGTACTGGCAACACCTGTCTGCATTTCTCTTGATTCTCTTTTAGTTGATTCCACTCTCTGGCACATCTTTAACATACTTCAAAATGTTGAATTTGGGGAATGAGAAATGCCAGTGGCTCTGAATGTTGGTGTTTTCACCAGAAAAGATTCAATTCTCTCTTTGTGAGCAGATAGACTGTGGAAAAATCACCTTCATCTAGGCAAAGCTGGTCTATTGCCAGGGTTTCTCTAACTATAGACTATAACCATTTCCGAGACTTAATTGGATCTGGCATAGTTATACAGTCTTCTCTTTCTTGGTCCCCGAATCCAAGCTTTTTGTTTTTCCAATACTCTTGTTAGAGTGCCAAAAACTCTGCTTTGTCTGCAGAGCCTCAAAAAGTTGATTTCTTCTCGTATTTCCCCTTACGTTCTCTCTCAAAAATTCAAAGCTTATAATAAAATCCTAGGATTTGTAGTGGATGTAGTATTGAGTCACATTTCATAGTTTTCTCTTCACCAAGATTTTTATAGCCTCAGACTCAAAGTTTAGACTGTTCAGCATGGCTTGGATGTTTTATGTAGAATTTAACATTGACATACAAAGCAATACATACAGGTGTTTCAATGGTGAAATAATCAGCCAAATTCAGTAAAAGATGATGAAAATTAATTATATGCCTTATTTATTTGAGAATTATTTCTAAAAATTCAAGAAATTATGAAATTTAACTAGAGCCATTTTTGGAACTCTGAAAATCTTTTGTATTAATATTTTTGCAATTTAATTTTATAACAGAAGTGAGATCATTTCCATGGTTACTCAGTATGCTAATGCTTGCCCTGGTTAAAGCCCATATGTCAAACATCTAGTCGATTTTTTTTAATGGAAGCAGACACTATCACAAAAATAATTGTGAGGTTCTCCAAATTTGTCAGAATCATGTAGCTAAATGCAAACACAAAATTTTTTTCTTATGATCTCATCATTCCTCTGTGATATGTTTTTTTTTTTCTTAGATGCTCTGAAAACTCTATCTTTGGTATGTAATCTTGGCAGCTGATTGTATGTCTCAGTTTATTCTACATCCTCAGTTAAAAAAAAATCAAAGCTATACGGTTTTAGAACAAAAGAATAACACTAATTTGAAATGACTATAATTATTGAAAATCAAATGGAAAATTCAATTGCTTCACCTTAAAAAACCTAAGTTATGACTTTCCTGTTGAATCCTGAACAGTTAGTTTCTAACAAATCTATCTGCTGCCTTTATGTATTTATTTTTAGATATTTTTATATAAGCTCAGGATATTCAATTTGCTTACATATAATTTTTTTTAATTTTCCTTTGTTTAGACTAAATGTATGTTATTTTTATATTATCTAATTAATTAGAAATGTGTTGCCTGAATCTTTAAATTCAATCTGTCTTTGATTATAGACCATTTATTCATGAATATGGAAGGAATTATATCAACTTAATGCTTACTAAGTTTTGCTTTATTTAATACAAATTTATTGTTTTAACTTGCAATGAAAAAGGGCCTTGATCGCTACCTCTCTGAAAATGAACTCCCATATGAAGGAGTTCATTCACTCGGTGGGTATCACACCAATAGACACTGCTAAGTTGGCTGCAGTAAGGGGGTTTTATGACTTGGCACAAGCAAGGAACACACTTAGGTAGTTCCCAAAGTAGTGTGTCTCATAATAAGGGGGTAGGCTGGTTTTACAGTTGGAGCGCCATCCAATTGGACCTTGAATCCTGTCACGTGACTTCCTCTTAATTCAGTTACCGGCTCCTCAGTCTGTGCCCAGGTTGCATCCACGGTGTACGCTCATCTGGGAATGCTCAGCTCGTACAACCTCAACCTGAGGGCCATTGCAACTGAAAAGCAACTCAACTTTATTACAGAAAGGTTAAGCAAGATCGGTCTGGTGTACTAAGAATTTAAATAAAGTATGACAGAATTTACTGAAAGAAAATTGTCCATAGTCAAAATTTGGGATTTAAAAGGGGCAATTACTCAACATTTAAAATATAAATATTGGCCTAAACCTGCACAAGTTTCTCTGTATAGAAATTATCAAATATGGGAGAAGCGACAGTTGAATATAAAATATAAACTTTATATTTTCAATAAAGTAGAAAATAGACACTCAAAATTATCATTATTCTGCATGCTATGCCCATTGTTAATTCTATATATTTTCAGTGAAAAGAAATAAATAGTAAACAATATTTTTATATATAAGACTGGATATAGTACATAAAACATATTGGTTACTATTTATTAAAAATTAAATTTCTGGATTAGCTTATAATCTTAGAGGGTGTTATTTCCAGAATTCATTTTACAAATGGGAATTTTTGCATGTGATATACTTATTATATGTTGTAGCAAAATTTTCATTATTGAACCAGATAAATTAATTTATAAACTGGATTATTCTTTTGTACAAAGTCAGTATAAATAACAATTGATAATGCTATAGAATTTGACTCAAATGCAGATGTTTTAGTTTTACCCTGACCATATCTGTAACTTTTGTCAATGTTCTCTATAGTTCTGGATCTAGTTCCCATAATCAGTATAGTAACATTACCTACCACAGATTCTTTGTAAAAATAAAAGAGCCAATTTTTTTGACCTTTTTTATTCTTTTATTACTTCACTAAGAAGCTTTATTAGACATTGTTTTTCCTAATTCCTCATCATTAAGTCATTATGCCACAGATGTACTGAATGTCTTTTTTGGTCTGTGGCCCTTTGCAAGGTCACAAACTATACAACTATTGTTATATACAATATTTGTTATTTCCTACTTCCACAGAAACAATTATCCTTTTTTTTTTTGAGACAGAGTCTCACTTTGTCACCCTTTTAGAGTGTCAAGGTGTCATAGGTCATAGATCACAGCAAGCTCAAACTCTTGGGTTCAAGTGATCCTCCTGCCTCAGCCTCCCAAGAATCTGGGGCTATAATCTGCACCTGCTACAATGCCTGGAGATTTTTTAGAGATAGAGTCTCGCTCTTGCTCAAGCTGGTCTTGAGCTCATGAACTCAAGCAATCTACCTGTCTTGGCCTCTCACAGTGCTAGGATTCCAGGTTGAGTCACTGTGCCCGGCCAACAATTACTCATTTTGAGAAGCATGAAATGAACTACATTATCATGGATTGCTTGAATTCTTACCTCTCAATGCATGTTACATACTATTACTACTGCTATTGGCAATAGCTTATCGAAATGCTGGGATATGTAGCTATATAGAGGCATGCATAGTTATATACACACATATATAACTCTGGTTAAACTATTTCACATCAAAGTTACATATTCCATGTGTATGTGAAGAAATGACAACTTCACTGAATTTTTAGTGGATTTATAGAATTTTTTTTAATTTATCGACAATGACAATTTTCTAAACCAGCAGTTCTCAATCTGGGGGTTGCGAACCCCTTTTTAACAATGAAAATACATTGCGGCTTTAGGAAGGTTGAGAACCACTATTCTAAACCATACAAAGTAGCAAAATTATTCGCTATTAAAGTGTGATTGTTCTGTTAAATATAATCTAATCGAGGGTAACTAAAAAGTTTGGTAAATTTTATGCATTCAGGCCAATTCCACTATTTAGGAGTAATTTTTACATCAAGGGAACATTAACTCATAATTCAAAAAAATGTGAAACATGAATAATACAGTAAAAACTGTAATCCAGCATGGAATGAGGTAATGCGTATAATCTCTTGATGTGTCAGTCACATGGTGAGGGAGACCGCTGAAGGATATCTTCCGTCACTTTACTGGCCAGCAGCAACAAATCATCTGTGCAACTCTTGGCTGAACATTTTCATGGGTAGACAGAGAAACTTGTAGAACATCGGGAAAAGGAAGGGTAAGAGAAGAGATCAAGCAAATACACAGAAGTAACTCATATTAGATAAGACTGTCAGCAAATGGGACATACTGATATAATGAAAGTTAAAAAAAAGAGACTAAATAGAGCAATCCCTATGATGCAAATGAAATCAACCATACACACCGATTAATGTTAAATTTTGTATGATTCAGCCTCTTTAAAAGATAACACAAAAAATTATGCTCATAATTTTGAGCATAATTCAATGAAAGTGAACAGAAAAAGAAGCAAAGGAGCATATGAAATACATACTCATTTCAAATTAAAACAAAAAACCTTTCATGTGCATTTGTTAGGTGGTTTCCTATGTTTGTAATATATTTTACAAATAATACTGTAAAGATAAATCCTAAAGATGGAATAAAGTCTGCATCAATCATAATCCAAAAGACAACTTGTGAGTTGAGATTTAATATTAAAGATCATCCCCTTCTTCAGCCAAAGTCAGCACAGTCAGGTGAAGAATAGGAAAATGTGAAAAGAGAAATACATTAAGTTAAACAGGAGACACTGAAAGATGCCAATAAATATCTAATGGGTTATCCTCCAGGAGAAAATAGTGTGCTAGAAAAGCAATATTCAAAGTGATGGTGACTAAGAAAGCACTTGAAGTGAAGTCATAACTCTTCCATGAAAAGGAGATCGTGGAGGCTTAGGCAATGTAACTAAATAAATGCATGTAGATAAAAATATATTTGAAAAATATATTTTCATTAAACTATCCAACATTAATAGTGAGAAAATCACACAGTACTAGAGAAAAAAATATGTACTTTAAAATACTTTCAGACAATAATGACACATCTTAATAAAATAACACAAATTGATGGAAATAGGTCAAATTATCATAAGTTATGAGAGTGAATTGATCTACCAAACTAGAATTTCATGTGTAAACAAATTAGCATGAAATCACAATAAGAATATTTTCAGGATAGCAAAAAAACCCAAAACAAAACAAAACAAAACAAAAAAAAACAATTCCTGGAATAAAGCTGTCATTAATGAGTAATCAAAGGGTAGAAATGTACTATGTTATAAATTAAAAGCACTAAAAACAAGCAAACAAATAAAAAATCACACAGGTCCTCAATTCCTTTTTTTATTCTATTAAATGCTTTCATTTTTAAAAAATTCTATTTGTTGTTATTTCTGAGTAAATTACTGTGGTTGCATATGACACAGGTGAATTTTAAAGTACTCGAGTAATCGGCTGTGGTTTATATTTCAAATGATAAGAAAATAAAGTTGTGATGATAATGAAGAATGTTCACTTGCATAGCTGTTAGTTTGACAGGTGTGAGTAGACTCATTTCCTCTTACAGACAAAGTCAGATCATCCAAGGGAAGGAAGGATAATGAATTGTTCTCCTTTATTCTGGTCACCTGTGATTCCCCACTGCAGACTTTATTAGTTAACACAGTAAAAATATTATAACTGAGAAACAAACTTTTAGACTTGGACCACATATCCTATGTCTATGAATCTACATTTATAGAAATTATGTTCATAACTAACTATATCAGAACCCTGGCATGAGTTTCTGACTACTTTCATTTCCCTTTATTCAATTTATTATATACATGTATATATACACACACACGTACATATTACTAGTTTCAACATAAACATTTATAGGCATTTCTTGTTTCTCCCGGTTTCATTTTTATTCTTTTTTTTTTGAGACAGAGTCTCATTTTGTTGCTTTTGGTAGATTGCTGTGGCTTCATAGCTCACAACAACCTCAAACTCTTGGGCTCAAGTGATTCACTTGCCTAAGCTCCCCCAAGTAGTTGGGACTACAAGCGCCTGCCACAACACCCTTTTTAGAGATGGACTCTCACTCTGGCTCAGACTGGTATCGAACCTGTGAGCTCAGGCAACCCACCTGCCTCAGCCTCCCAAGTGCTGGAGTTACAGGCAAGAGCCGCCTCACCCGGCCTTCATTTTCATAAATTCTTGATCTTGTATCAAGGTATTTTCTCTTTTACTGCCAGGAGAGTACTGATATACATGACATATCAGCATATCTCCAACTTTAAACAACAGGTTTAATTCCAGACCAATATAACAGGTGAATATTGCAAAAAAATGAGTCACACAAATTTTATCATTTCTGCTGGGAGAATGGTGACCAAAGACCCCATTCTTGGCAAGGGAAAGCACCCTCAGCAAAAGAGGAAATTTGAAAAGTAAGCTGAGTTGGAACAAAGAAAAGTCAGCTAGTTTACATTTAAGCTAGCCATTGCTAGCAAACTTCCTGCCTTTTCTGAAATTCTGTTGCGGATATAGCTTACAAACACCCCTGCTGGGTCTGTGAGCTCTCTGAGGAAAATAATGGCCATAGAAGAGATTATGGCAAGTCCTAGAAAAGATACATCTTCTAGGGCATGTCCTGCCCCTTAAACAGGCAAAGCAGATACCCATTGTGGAGATTTGCATTTGCCTGGGGCAGAGATTAAGGGAGTAGTTTAAGCCCTGAAATATGGGCAAAAGAGTTTACAGCCCTTATTTCTGAGGAAGATCCTCTGCGGTGGTGATAGGAGGAAAATGCCTCCCTCCCACCAATTCCTCAGAGGAGATTAACACCAGTGGCCTTTTACTCCACAGAGATCTAGCAGAGTCTAATACCTCCCTAGAAATCTGTGTGTGTGATCTCAGCAGGAAGTTCTCCCAATACAAGACTCAGAATTCAGATTTCTCAAGGCTACCCTTAAGGTTAATAATAATAATGACAGTAGGAGCTGGTTTGCTCACTCAGAGAAATTGCTGGTGTCTTTGTTCCCTCCCTCATCTTACCCTCCGGGTAAATAGAGTCTGGGCCATTGTCAGAAGCCCACAAAGGGGCAATAGACCCCTGAGCTACCACTTTTAATTCTACTCTGTGTCTCCGGTGTCTTTCTTTGCCATCATTTCTCACTCTATATTTCTTCAGTCTATCGCCACTAGTTTCCACAGGTCTTAGAGGACCCTGCTTGTCGGGATCCCTATGGGCCGGTCTCGGTCGCCTCAGGAAGGAACCAGGCGTGACACGGATTAGAAGTACAAGCCTGAGGGAGGCAGACTAACCTTAGTTGCAGGGTAGCCCTGAGCCCCCTTCGCAAAGGCTGTTTATTAAGGTTATACACAACAGGTGTGGAGAGTTAAGGTAATTGACATAGACAGGTGTGGAGAGTTCAGGTAATTACATATGAGGGCTGCCTGCATATGAATTGCCATGTGCTCTCCTCACGTGTTCTTTCCCCACAACCCTCGTGAAGAACTACTAAGCATCAATGTTTAACACCTGCTTACTAGTGAGTGACCGACCTTATCTCATTCCGGAACACTGAGTTACTTGGGGGACTGCCCCCAAGTCAGGAAACGTCTCTAGGCTTGCCAGGAGACTGTCCTGTTCTCAGCGTTTCCTTCTAATGTGATAAGAATCAGTAACTGTCCTTTGCAAGCATGGTATCCAGTCCTCTACACCTGCTCCTGGGAAAGGACCCAGACATTTTCCCAGCTGTGTTTACACAACACTGCAATCAATTAAGTGGAAAATAATACTATGTTTAAAAACAGTATATGTATATGTTAATTGAAAAATAACTTATTGCTAAAAAAAGTGCTGAAGATTATCTTAGCTGTCAGTGGGTCATAAACTTGTTACTGGTGGAGGGTCTTGCCTCCATGTTGATGGTTGGGGTGGTGAAGCAATTTCTTAAAGGAAGGCAATGGTCAAGTTTACCACAGCAGTTGACTAGTTCTTTCTTGAAAGGTTTCTCCTGAGCCGGAGAGGCTGTTTGATAGAATTTTTTACCCAGTAAAATTCCTTTTACAGTTGGAGTCAGTGCTCTCACAGGCTGTTGCTGCTTTATCAACTAAGTTTATGTAATATTCTTATTCCTTTGTCGTCCTGTGAACAATGATCACAGCATCCTCACAAAGAGTAGATTCCATCTTAAAAAATCCACTTTGCTTACCCATTAGAAGCAAGTCCTGAGATTGCAGCAGTTCGGCCACATCCTCAAGCTCCACTTCTAAGCCTAGTTCTCTCAGTGTATCTTCTATAATTGCAATTACTTCCTCCATTGAAATCTTGACCCTCTCAAAGTCATCCTTGAGGGCTGGAATCAAATTTTTTCTGTACATGCTAATACAGTATTTTGACCTCCTTTCATGATTCATGAATGTTCTTATATATTTATTTGTTTGTTTGTTTGTTTTGGATTAATAGGAGGATATATGTGGTTAGGTTATGCTATTTGCACTTGTAAAGCAAAGGCCCAGTTGTAGTTGAGTCATTCGCCCCGGAGGTGTGCTACACATCCTTACCTTGTACCCGTCAGTGGGGAACTTACCAAACTGCCTTAGCCCCTTCTCCCCCCACTTCTTGAATTTAGTTGTGTTTTTTTCTTTACTGTGAGCCTATAGATACTAATCTACTTGTTTCAACCTAGTATTGAATACGTGGGATTCTTGCTTTTCAATTCTTGGGATACTTTACTTAGGAGAGTGTTCTTCAACCCCAGCCAGGTGAATACAAAATATGCAAAGTCTCCATCTTTTTATGGCTGAAGAGTATTTTATGGTATACATAAAGCACAGTTTGTCAATCCATTCATAGGTTGATGAGTATTTGGGTTGTTTCCATGTCTTCAGAACTGTGAATTCAGAGGCTATAAACATTTGAATACTAATGTCCTTATGATAAAATGATTGCTATACTTCTATGTAGCTAACTAGTAATGGGACTGCAGGATCAAATGGAAGTCTATTTTTAGCTGTTTACAGAGTCTCTATACTTCTTTGTAAAGAAGCTATACCAGTGTGCAGTGTTCCCTTTTCTCCACACTCACAAAGTGTCTGTTGCTTTGGGACCTTGCCATGTAAACTATTCTCATGGGGCTAAGTGGTTTTGATTTATATTTCTCTAATGATTAGCGACAGTAACATTACTTCATGTATTTCTTGGCCATTCATCTGTGCTCATATGAAAAGTTTCTGTTTGTATCTCTTGACCAGGTTTTAATGGGTTTGTTTCCTCTTTTTGTTGTTGTTATTGTTGTTGCTTTGTTGAGTTCTTTGTAGGTTCTGGTTATCAGCCCTGGGGCAGATCCATAGCATGCTGATATCTTCTCTCATTCTGTAGGTTGTTCCCTTGCTTTGTTAATTGTGTCTTTAGCTGTATGGAAGCCTTTTTGCTTGCTCAGGTCCCATTTATTTGTTTTTGTTATTGTTGTGATTGCCAGTGGGGTTTTATTCAGAGATGCTTTCCATAGGCCAATAAAATTAAGAGTTTTCTCAATAATTTATTCTAAGGTTTTTATAAGTTTTATGTCTTAGATTTGACTCTTATCCATTGTGAGCTAATATTTGTAAGTGGTGAGAGGTGTAAGTCCAGTTTCAGTCTTTTACACGTGGTTAACAAGTTCTCCCAGCACTATTTATTCAATAGAGACTCTTCCCAATATATGCTTTGTTTTCTTTGTCCAAGATCAGATGGCAATATGGGGCTGGTTTCATCCTTATATTCTGTTGTGTTCCATAGATGTATGTCTCGATTTTAATACCAATACCATGCTGTGTTAACCACTATAGAGTTGTAATACAGTCTTAAGTCTGATAAAGTGATGCCTCTGGATGTGTTTCTCTATCATAGGCTCACATCGGCTACTTGAATCTTTTCCTGGTTGCATATGAAACAGAACAAATTTCTCAAGATATTTTTAAGTATGATGTTGATATTTTAACGGGGCTTGTTTTAATTCTGTAGAATGCTTTAAGTGTACATGTATTTTAATAATGTTGATTTTTTTCAAGCCATGAACATAATATGTTCTTCCATATGTTAACATCGTCAGCAATTTCTTTTCTCAGTGTTTCATAGCTATCTGTGCAGAGAGCTTTAATATCCCTTTTCTAAGTATATTACAAGGTATTTAATTTTCTTTGATGCTATAGTGAAGGATATTGCATCTTTGATTTGATTCTCAGCTTGACTATTATTGGCATATATGAAAGTTACTTATTCGTGTGCATTGATTTTACATGACCTAAGTTAATCACAAAAAATGGCTTTTATAGAATCTGATTAAGAGATTAGTGGATTTTTAGGAAAGTTTAGCAAAGAAAAGTTGGTTTTTCTTCTCAGTAGATGCCCAGTAAGGGGATTACAGGACCAAATGGAAGGCGCTGTGCACAGAAAGCAGGCATGTTAATACCAAGGTCAGTGTTTTTCTCACCTCACTTTATGTTTACATACTAAAGTGCAAATGTTCTAAAACTTTCCATTATTCAGTGCTGGCTAATAAAAGAAATAAAAAAATTACAACTTAGCCTATTTGGTTTACAGATTGCATTCCTTCATCTCCCAAAAGATATATATGTTTCTTAGGCTTTTTGATTAGATATGAATTTTAAAAGGCAAAATCATTGTTAATCTCTCTGTAATGGTAAGTACTGTAAATTAAATTTTGATACAGTATTCTTGCTCAGTAACACCTACAAAACCATCCAAAGATAAGACAAGGCTCACATCTGCAAACTGATTTAAAAGGAAATAAAAAAATTACATGATTGACTATTTAAATATTGTATAGATATGCTTATATTATTTAAACTGAAAATATTTTTCAAATAAAAGCATAAGTGCAAGTTTATATATTTAAGGAGTGCAGAATTTCTTTTTGAAAAATCATAATACTTACTTATGTTAGGTATATTGTTTGGTAATTATTGGAATGCATGCTTTATATTGATATTCTTTGCTATAGCAACCTCATACATGCTGAAAAATAGCAAATGGCCTAAAGACCAAACTAATCTAGAATATAAACTTCATCCAGATTAATGAAAAAGATGCAAAGTCTCCATCTTTTAATGGCTAAGCAATATTACACGGTATACATATACCAGAGTTTGTTAATCCATTCCTGGCTTGATGGGAACTTAGGTTGTTTCCACATCTTGATGATTATAAATTGAGCTGAAATAAACAATCTAGTGAAAATGTCCTTATGATAGATATAATGATTGGTTTGTCTTCTCAGTAGATGCCCAGTAATGGGATTACAGGACCAAATGGAAGGTCTAATTTGAGTTCTTTGACAATTCTCCATCATTCTTTCTAAAGAAGCTGTACTAGTTTGTAGTCCCACCAGCAGTATAAAAGTGTTCTCTTCTGTCTGTATCTGTGCCCACTTAATGGGCACAATGTACGGGTATATGGAACACCTCCTGGTAGGCAGGACACAACTAAAACAGGACTCCACCTAACAAATGCAAACATTATAACCTCACTTTTTTTGCCCTCACATTAATCTGAAATAAAGAAAAAAACAAAATAGAATATAAACTTGCTATAGTCAAAATATCACAATTTCTATTTAATATAGATATAGTCTGTTAAATATAATATGTTTTAATTTTTATTCAATTATAAAAAAATTTCAAAAGTATTGTCTTTACAAATAGTTATATTGCTGACTAACTGTGTTTCTGCAATAAAGTGTAAAAGAGTTCATACCTCAACAAAGAAAACTTAGAAATTGAATTAATTCATGTCCAAAGGCAATTTATCCATCTGCTTGCTAAACTTTTGAATAATGCCATTTCATTTTCATGTGTTTAGGAATGTCACCTATCCAATGCCAATTTTGATGAAATACTAATTTTTGTATTCCTTAACTTAATTTTACAGAGTACTTGATTGTTTTCTAATGCAGTATCTTTTTGTGCAAGTACTGAATTGGTCACAGTCATTTTTCATGTGAAATGAACATTTATTTAACATGATACCTTTTTCCATTCCAAAGGAATAGATGAGATAATGTCACATTAAAAGTTAATGTATTGCCTCATATTATGTTTTCTTAGCTTTAATAGAAGTAGACAGATTTATATTATTAAAAATTAAACTTTAAAATGCTCATGAAGAAATAGTAAGCTGTAATAGAATTGTATTTACAACTTTTGCCAGTACATGACTACACATTAAATGAATTGTTTTTTGACAAATATAAACATTCAATATATTTTCATTTCCAGACATGTGTAGTTAGTGTTTGTCCTGTATCTTTCTAAAATTATTTCTAATTTTGCATACCTCTACATCTAAGGTAATTAAAAATTTTATATTTTGTTTGTGTATATATGCATACGTACACAAACATGCTGTAAATATAGCAAATTTTTTTCTGAAAAATCTATGCTACAATTTAATATTAGTTGCTCTGATGTAATGGTAAGTGGTGTCCATGTATTTGTGATAAATTTATTATTAACTTATAGCCACAAAGAATTATATTTAAATTTATTTGCATATAATGGTATTAAAGCTGAAAGGAAGATGTACCTCTACTTTATTTAGGAAACAAAAGTGAATTTATCAAGAATTTGACATAGATTTTTAACATGTTATGAATATTGATTAAGTTTCTTTTAGATTGATTTCCCATTCTGGAATAATTAAAATAGTAACTAGCAAGTAGTGAGCATTATGTAAATACTAAAAATCCTCCTTCATGTACATTTGACTAGAAGAACTAAAACTCAGTTTAAAATTTGGCTGGGTTGTCTTGGGAAGGACAGAGAAAGGTCTGTAAGAGTTCATCAAATATACATATATATCTTACTATGTAGAAATAAAGTTACCAAGTTACAGATTTAAAGATACGTGTTTGATGATTTGATTCTGGTTCTTATTTTATATTTTTTTAAATTTGCAGGTAGTTGTTAATGCTGGCAAAATAGTTGTGGTTGAAAGCCAGGTCCACAGAACCTTAAACTTGCTTGTCAAGGTACATCATCTCTTTCACAAATACCAACACACAGATAACTCTCAGGTTATTTAATACATCATTCTAGAACCTCTCAAACTTTGTCTCCTGGGTCATAGTTAAAATATTACGGCTTCCCCAAAGTACTCACTATTTCTACTTCCTGTAGATTTCTTTGCTTTTTTGCCTTTTAGGATATATATTCATGTACTTTACCAATTTTAATATTTTTTCCTTAGACATTTGTTTTCCTAAGTAATAGTTGATATGCATTTTAAAAATAAAAAACTGATATTCATCTAATCATCAGAAATGTACACCTTTTTTTTTTGGTTGGAGCTGGGTTTGAACCCACCACCTGCAGTATATGGAGCCAGCACCCTAATCCTTTGAGCCACAGGCACCACCCTCAGAAATCTACACTTTTATAATGTTTATTTTAATATATATTCTTAAAAGCTCTCCAATGTTTTACATACTAATTTATAATATTATTTTCTTTTATAGTAACTGTTTTTTTAGTTATGAAAAGTTTTAGTTTCTTTATACATTTCCACCTCACTTCTCAATTATCGCCTTTCGCAAGAGAACTAATACGTCATTTCTAGTTTTTATGTTAATATTATATTCTCAAATTGTACTTCTTATTGGATTTACAGATCTCTGTATACCTTACTGCAAAAATTAAGCTAGTATTACAAACCCACATTTTTCATCTCCCTTAATGCTCTGTGAAGATTGAAAATGTTTGTGTTCTATTATAAAGTAAAATTATTTTTTCACCTTTTTAAGGTTGTTTTAGTGTTAGAAAATCATTTAAAGGAATTTCATTTGCTATAAATATATAAGTATTGCTAACTATAGAAATAATTTGCTGCTAGAATTGCTAGAATTTTATTTTAATTTCTAGGGGTTCATTTTATATAGCCATGTGCTTAAGCATTGGTCTTAGAATCAAAATCAAACAAATTACATCTTTTGCAAAACATTTGCTTCATTTCATTTTATTTTGCATTGGGGGTCATAATTTTATAGTTTCTATGAAGATTATCTAGTTGGCATTATTTTTCCCAATATGCCATGCTTTTCTATAGCCTCAGGAGAAAAAAAACAAAAAACAAACTAACAAAAATAAAACATATTCTTGCTGGGAAATCCAGTTCCTTCTCCCTCCCTCACCCTCAACCTCAGCTCCTCTAATCCAGACAAATAATATTAAGCTACTTTCCGACAGTCATCAAGGCACTTCTCATCACTACATTTGTAAAAAAAAAATAATGCAATTGTTCCTTTATCTTATATCCTCCCCAGTTTGGGTAGTTATATCAATTCACTTTCGGCAAGTGGAAGCTACCTAAGGCCATGAACACCCCCAAAATGAAATGTCTTTATGCAGTCCCTCCATTTCATTAATTACTAGGTTAAATGTAGAGCTGTGGGTCCCAAATCATTTTCCCTAAGCACTGCAGAAACTTTTCTCCTGATTTCTAGAAACCGTATTTTCAGATGACGGGTTTCATGCCAAGGTTGATCACATTTAATTTTTTTAGTTTTTTGGTACAAATGATCTTCATTACAACTGTAAACTTTTCTGAGGCTGTGACTTCATGTAAGTTTTCTTCCATTCATCATGCTTACCCTGGGGGTGTGCTGCACATATGAAGAACTACCTTCCCTTACTGGGAAATTAACTTCCATTCTTTGTTTTTTCTTTTCTTTCTTTCTTAACTTCTATTTTCCTTTTTTATTTTTTTTTTCCTAATCTCTTTTTCTGGAACTCATGTTTATCTGATGACTTTGGAATGTGACTTCTTTATCTCTCACATCTTCTATCACATTTTTAAAATCACTATCTTCTAACTCCAAGAGTGTGAAAATTTCACTAACAATATTTTCCAACCAAAATAACTTCTGAAATTGCACGAGTAAGCCACTAAATCCACTAAATCCTTCCGTCTCTGCATCTATATTCTGGATACTCACTCACTATTTCATCCATAAATAAGTTCTATAATCCTGTATGCACTTAACATCTGAACAAGTTGGATCATTGAATAGTACTTTTCCTAGTTTTTTTCTCATACGTTTTCTCATGTGTTTTTTCTCATATGTATACACTAGAAATCTCAGTTGTTGACTTATCTTCACTGGTTTAAAAACATACACATTGGTTTATTTTTAATTCTTCCTATTTCCTAATTGTATATTGTTCTCCATGTAGTATTCTCTGTTGCCATGTTACTGATAAAGGTTTAAGTACTGTTGCTATCTAAACTCAGCTTCTTCAGATGCGGATATCAGGTTTCATCAAAGATACATGTATTAAATAAAACATCTATCTTTATAACCCTAGCATTAATCTAGTCAGCTGTGGCTTATTCACATATTTAGGTTCTGTGCAGCAGATGAGAAAAGAAAATATAGTGGCTTTATTTTCTGAACCTGACCCCTTATACTTTAGAGATGCCAACCCCAATAGATAATGGGTGTTAGCATGAGGGTGTAGAAATATTTGCCAAATTAAGTTCCAAGAATTATACTAAAATGTTGAATCTTGTCAGTAAAAATACTTGGGGTGTCTCTCTCTCTCTCTCTCTCTCTCTCTATATATATATATATATATACACACACTCATATATATATATGTGTGTGTGTGTGTGTGCATTTTTTTTTTTTTTTGAGAAAGCATCTCTGTCTGTTGCCCTGTGCCCTGTGTAGGGACCCCTGGTCCCATAACTCACAGCAACCTTAAACTCTTGATCTTCTTGCCTTAGCCACTCAAGTAGCTGGTACTGCAGGCACCTGCCCCGCTAATTTTTCTATTTTTAGTATAGATAGGTCTTGCTCTTGTTTGGGCTTCTTTTGAACTCCTGAGCTTAACAGATCCACCCCACCCCAGCCTCCAGAGTAGTAAGATTACCGATTCTGCACCCAGCGCGTATTTTATATTTTTATCTTTCCTTTCTCATTCCCCAGATATTACCTCTTTCTACTTAGAGTACCATAGGGACTTACATCAACTTATAGTGATGGGGAACGCGAGTCCAATGCTTCATGCACATCATCAGTCTGCTCTCCTGGCCATCCTTTAACTCTTTCATAGAGTAATTTTCTCGAATTACCCCACAGGATCCTGTGCTTACCACCTCTGGGTTGCCAAGAGCAAACTTGTTATGTCATATTAGCAAGCTTAAGATCCGATTCTCTCCTGCTGATGTGGTCTAAACTGGCTTTTCCGGTCAAGTTGATTAGAAGTCTCTAGATATCTATCCTCTCCCATTTCTTTCTATCATGGAATATTTGTAGCAGGCTCCTTGTTCTGGTTTGAATGTTTTTATCCCCTCCAAAATCTTGTGCTGAAAACTTAATCCTCAATGCAACAGTGCTGAGAGGAGGGGCCAAATAGGAAATTTGGGGTCGTGAAAGCCAAAAATCTGACAAATGGACAAAAGCCTCTATAAAATAAAAGGCTTGCAGGGGTGGGTGTCCTCTCTTCTGCCATTCTGTCGTGTAAGGACACAAGGTTGCTCCTCTACAGAAGATAGAGTTACCAGTTGTCAACTTGGGACCACAGACTGAATTTGCTGGCACCTTCCTGGTGGTCTCCCTGGCTTCCGTAACTGTGGGAAATAAATTTTTGGTCTTTATAAATTGCCTCATCTCCGATATTCTGTAATAGCAGTACAGAGCAGACGAAAATAGTTCTCTTACTTGTCACTGTGGTTGCACCATCGCCAATCCAGTAACTCTGTAAACAGCTATCACACATAGCTGTACAATTTTCTCAATGACTCCTATACCTCTAAGGTAGCCAAGAACACAAGTTCAGGGCCGCTCTTTGCTACCCTGCTTTACGGTTGATACTTTAATAACAGCTTCCTTATGGTAGCAAAACAAGTCCTTGGAGGCAGTCTCCTCGCATAATCCCACTAGGCCACTTCAGTAATCCTACATGTTTAGTTTATTTCCATAATGAGTTTTTAGATTGGCATTTTATTTCAACACTAATTATTCTGAAGTTATTTGATAGGACAGAATTTATATGTTTTACTTAAAGTTATAATTATAGTAAAAATACTTCTTTAAAAGTATATCTCTGATGTCTTTGTCATGAAAATTGTCACTTAACAAGTTATTCATAACAATTGCCAAAATTCATCAGTATGTAAAGTGACAACGTGTCATTAATAATTTTGAGTGCAATCTGTATTTTTGATAATATGCACATTTCAAAATCATAATTAAAAATGTAAAGAGAGTAAATGTTCCATAGGAGGAAATTTCATTAAAGCCACTAGTATTAAATATGTTTAAGCAAATACAAATGTAGCCAACCATATTCTTAAATTTGATTAATAATTCTAAGATTGTCTTTTTAACACTAGGTCATTTTTCTATTCTTTAGCAAAGCCACATAGGATTCTCAAAGATTTTTTTCTAATCCCTCTCCAAAGCACAATATGAATTTGAAAGGAATATTGATGTGAAGTTAAAATAGTTCTCACAATTGAATTCCATCAGGTAAGAAATATCCTTTTGAGTTAAAACCCATCTCCAAGGAATTTAACTCCTGATGAAAGCACAGAAAATTAAGAAAAAAGTACTAAAAGACAAAATGATACAGACGTTAAGACAAAATATTGAGTAGCCAAATTGTTTCTTGGATTTTGGTAATTCAGAGAAAAGCTTTTGTAGTAACAGCAGCTACCTATTTAAACCACCACTAAGCAGCATTAACACCATTCAGAACAGTCTCTGAACATCAAGTATCCCATTACACTGTCAAGCATGCTGTGTAAAGCATTTAACATCAGCTTGGATATCTTGCTCTTTTTCTTTTGTAATGTAGTTAGACCAAAAAAAAGAAGGTTATCTCTAGATAACTGGAAGAAGCAACGGTGTAGAAAAAAAGATGGAAAGAAACCAGACAATATTCTGTTGAAACTATCAAACACTAATTATATCAATTCTTTTGTAGCTGAGATTTGATTTTAATTCATTGCTACACGTGTAAAGCCAACCTTTTATTCACAGTACCAAGTTTTATCTGAGCTGATTGTTAAGAACTATTTATTTTCTATGGTACTTTACATGACATTATAGATGACCATCTGTTATCAGACCAACAAAACAGAGATACTTTATCCTCTTGCTAATCAGGAGCTACAGTGTGAAAAATGAAGATATAGTGTACGGGTTTCTCCATTCACTCTCAAAATAGCCTTTTATGTATTCAAATGCCCAAAGTTTGCATGTTATTGAAGTTATGGGGGGTCTCATGAATCTTTGACTTTTTAAATTTGTGTATATGTTCATATCGAATATAAATGTATGTTTATTTTTAAATTTTGTTATTTATTTCTTTTAATAATAAGATGACTTTTTTTTATTTTCAGGTTAATGTGAAGGTACTAAAAAACCAGGTCACAATATTTCAATTTGTCCCCCTTATATCTGTGTCCCACATGCAAAAGGTGTGCCATACACCCCTACATTGTGCCCATTAAGTGGGAGCACCCCAACTGCCCCCTTTCCCCATCCCTCATTCCCTCTACCCTCAACTTGAATTGAAAAGAGATTTTTGCCTTGTGGACATAAATTAGATTGTCCATTGGCTTCATATTAGTATTGAATACATTGACTATTTGCTTTTCCACTCTTGTGATACTTGTGATACATCCAGGTTAATACAAAAGAAGTAAATCCACTATAGTTTTAGGGCTGAATAGTAGTCCATGGTATACATATATCACAGATCAATATCAAACACTAACATTGAAGAAACGATAAAAAAATCTTCCAACAGAAATAAATATGCTGGGCCAGATGGTTTTATATCAGAATTCTATCAAATTTTCTTTAAAGAAGAGCTTATACCCATGCTGTAGAAACTATTCCAAAACATTTGAGAAAGAAGGAGTCTTTCCCATAGTATTCTATGAAGCAAACATCACCCTGATACCAAAACTAGTAAAAGACTCAACTAAAATGGAGAACTGCAGACAAATTTCACTAATGAATATAGATTCAAAAATATTCTACAAAATTTTAGCCAATAGGTAGAGATACACATTAAAAAAATGCATACATTAATGATCAAGAAGGTTTCATCACAGGGATGCTAGGCTGGTTTAACATATGCAAATCTAGAACTGTGATTCATGATATCAATAGAAGCAAAAACAAAGACCATATGGTCCTCTCAATACTTGCAGAAAAAGCATTTGACAAAATTCAGCATCCTTGTCTAACAAGAACACTTCAGAATATAGGCATAGGTGGCACATTTCTTAAACTGATTGAATCCATCTATGACAAACCCATGGACAATATCTTACTGAAAATTGTAAAACTGAAAGCTTTTGCACTTCAATCTGGAAACAGATAAGGATGTCCTTTATTGGCATACTGTTCAACCTACTCCGGGAAGTTGTAGCCAATGCAATCAGGCAAGAAAAGGAAATAAATGGCATCCAAATGGGGACTAAGGAGGTCAAACTCTCTCTCTTTGCCTATGATATAATCTTACACTTAGAGTACCCCAGAGACTCAACCACCAGACTTCTGGGAGTGATCAAGAAATACACTAAGGGCCTCGGCACCTGTAATCCCAGCTACTTGGGAGGCTGAGGCAAGAGAATGGCATAAGCCCAAGAGCTTGAGGTTGCTGTGAACTGTGATGCCATGGCACTCTACCAAGTGTGACAAAGTGAGACTCTATCTCCAAAAAGAAAAAAAAAAAGGGAAAGAAATACAGTAAGGGGTCTCAGGTGATAAAATCTATGTCCACAAATTAGTAGCCTTTGTGTGTGCAAATAAGAGCCAAGACAGGAAACTAATCAAAGACACAATTTCCTTCACATTAGTTTCAAAGAAATTGAATATATTTCTTTGAAAAGAAGAATGTGTTTCTAAGAAAATAGCAGAAGACATTAACAAATGGAAGATCATACCATACTCCTGGCTGGGAAGAATCAATATTGTTAAAATGTCTGGACTTCCCAAAGCACTCTACAGATTCAGTGCAAACCCCATTAAAAATATCAACATAATACCCTGAAGAACTGGAAAAAAGTAGTTCTTAATTTCACATGAAACCATAAAACCCCATATAGCCAAGGCCATATTTAGTTATAAAAATAAAGCCAGAGCCTCACCCTACTAGACTTGGTTTTATATTACAAGTCCACAGTGGTCAAAAAAGCATGATATTGGCACCAAAATGCAGACATAGACATTTGGAACCAAATAGACAACCAAGATATGAATCCAATCCCTTATAGCCGTGAGATTTTTTTTTTTTTTGCAGTTTTTGGCAGGGGCTGGGTTTAAATCCACCACCGCTGGTATATGGGGCCAGAGCCCTCCTCCTTTGAGCCACAGGCACTGCCCTAGCCTTGTGATCTTTGATAAACCAAACAAAAGTATACACTAGGAAAAATAATCCCTCTTGATCGAATGCTGCTGGGAGAACTGAATATCACATGCAAAAGATTAAAACTGGAGCTGTACCTTTCAGAACTTGCTATTTATTTCCAGTTTAATGTTTTATTAGATTTATTAGGTTTGGGGCATAATTGCTTACCCCTGTAATCCCAGCACTTGGGAGGCCGAGGCAGGTGGATTGCCTGAGCTCACAGGTTTGAGACCACCCTGAGTCAGAATGAGACCTCACCTCGAAAAAATAGCCAGGCCCTGTGGCGGGCACCTGTAGTCCCAGCTACTTGGGAGGCTGAGGCAAGAGGATCAATTGAACCCAAGAGTTTGAGGTTGCTGGGAGCTATCACACTACCACACTCTATCAAGGGTGACCAAATAAGACTCTGTCTCAAAAAAATAAAGAAAGAACATGTGAGAAATAAAAATTTTTTAAAAATTGTGACTGTGCTAAAGAGGATGGGCTCTCTCTAGTTTTTGGTAGTTAGCTTCTATGTTTGCCCATTAAATCTAATTTTATATTTCAAAAATTTTATATTTTCACTGTTTTTTTTCATAGCTCAATTTTCCAAAAGTTAAGGAGTCTTATAAGCAAGTAAAGAGAGCAGGAGTGCCAGTGGGAGATGATATTTTAAAACCTCAGCAAGACAAATGGAATTGATTATGAATCTCACATTTTTGTGGAACTGTCTAAGGTAGTAGCCAATCCAGGTTCCTGGTAAGAGTAAATGCAAGTTCTCAGTGGAGGAAAGCATTTTCTTTTTGGTATTAAAATTCCACTAAGCAGGATCAAATAAAAATGAGCTTAGGGACAAAGATGATTACGTTTCATAGAAATTAAAAACTACCATTAGTGAGAGGCAGCAGAATTTTTTTAAGTGTACATTGTCTAGAAGTTTTCAGAAATAAAATAAAATTACTCTTAAGGAACTATTTAAAGAAATAATACAGAATATGAAATTTAAATAGGAAACAATTATGACTACTTAACAAAGCTATTTTAACAAATAATTTAATTTTATAAATGCAAAATATTAGAGTCAAATTTTAAAAATATTGACTGTGTTAAGCAGTGTCAGTCAAAATGTGTCTAATAGAAATTGCTGAAAAGAAAGTATGAAAATTATCATGTAATAATCATACTTGGAAACATATAAACAAAAATATTGCAAAACTGATGTAATGTATAATTGTCCTTAATAGAATAAATGAAAATAAATATACAGTTATTGCATAGTAGAGAATTGTTTTAACACTAAAGATAAAGAAATGAAATATAATAGTTGTCAATGCTGAGGTGTGCACATAGTCAAATTATCTTTAAGTAATGTAGATAAAATAAATATATTTCCAGGTAAACAACAATTCAGAGTTAATTATCAACTAACATTCACTATTAAAAAATTCTCAAAAAAGATAAGATGCTTAAACCAATAAAAAACAAACAGTAACAACAAATTTATAAGCAAGAAATTGTATACGTAAAATGATACACGTAATATCTAATTTCTGGGGATGTGACAGATAATATAGTTATGCAGAAAACAATAGACGTTAAGTTGGGAGTGTTGGTGGTAAATGTGTTATATGGTTTGGAATAGATTGGTGAGAAACATTAAATGTTTTAAATTAACTCTGATGTTTGAAATTAAAAATGGATATTAATATTTGAAATAAAACCACTTAATGAGTATAAAATTGCTTATACATTTTAACCTTATAAAGGAAAAGTGTAGGTGACTTTTTTCTGTTACGAGATATATTTTCTTCTATCTTTGCACGTCTCATAAACTTTTACTGAATGCCAAGTACTATGAATTATATCTTGTTGAGTGTTTGATGTTTTTAAGCTTTAGAAATATTTTATGCAAGATTCTGGGTAATATTAGGTAACTCAATAAAACTTTGATTCTTTGGAGTCATGTTTTTAAAGATCTTTTAGATGAACTGGAATAGTGCTTAGTCTAGTGATAAATAGAAATGATTAGCATTAAGTAATCGATACCTTTACAATATTTACCATTACTAATAATGGTCACTATTTTTTTTTTTTTGCCTCATGGCTAGTATCTTGAGTGTATTGTTTCATATATTTTGAGTATGTTTGAGTTTTTTCAAGCAAAAAACTAATTCTAGTCCCTATAATTATTCCACCTTGATTGACACTGGGAATTCTTTTTAATTAATGCCATGTATAGATTAACTACACACTGAAGTATCAGTGAAGATACAGAAAACTGTTCTTATCAAATAGATGTAAAGATAAACACCGCAATGTGGTGTCAACTATTAGAGACTCTTTATCTTCCCCATAGTACAAGGGATATTTATAACATTGACTATATATTTCCATAAAAGGAGTCAAAATTAAAACTAGATATATGATTATGCTACATTTTCCGATAAAAAAGCCTTTAAATTAGGAATTATTCAGGTAAATCCTGAGAAAGTATATTCCCCCTAAAAGCAGAGAGACCAAAGAATAATTTAGACAAGTCCAGCCTGAAGTGGTAGATTCATTTATTAGGGGTTACTTACAAGGGTACCTGCTCATGGGTGGCAGAGGAATTTCCTGCACAGGAGCTTCCTTGCATGCAAAGCCCATATCCACTCACCCTCTGGTGTTACATTAAATTTATTATAATAAGCGAGGCAAAGTTTTTACATTGTGTCTTGTTCAGAGTGAAACAAATCATCCAGGGACAGTAGCATCATGATATAGCAGTTACGCAACTCATGTTATATTAATGATATTACAATTTTCCACTACCCAGGGATTTTAGTATTACACTTAGCTAAAGGGCATTATAGGAAAATTGAAGTAGCTTTCCTGCAGTTGGGGGCAGTTTAAACCTGCCATTTTGAGACAAGAAAGAAGTGAGGCACTGGAGAAAGTGCTGAGCACTTTTCCTGGACCTAATACTTATCCGGGTACTTCTTTGATCTACCTGCATAATGAAACTCCTATTACAATTCTTTGTAAGAATTTTCCTGAGAACTCCAGAGTAACAGAGCACAGCACTGTTAGTGGTGAGGAACCTGCATTTTTCCATCATAAAAATAAAAAGTAGTTCAATTAAACTCCAACATTTATAAATGACATTTCTCTTCTAAACTGTACACAGGTCAAAATAGAAACTATAATAAAAACTAATGTTTTTGTGGCTAAATAACAATGACAAAATACCCGTTGGTGTATATGGAATGCAACACAAATTCAAACATGATAGATGTACAATTAAAAATCTATAATTAGAAAATCAAGAAATGTTTGCCAGGGGCAGTGGCTCACTCCTGTAATCCCCAAAATGCAGGAGGCTAAGGTAAGAAGATTATTTGACTCTAGGAGTTCAAGACCATCCTGGGCAGCATAGTGAGATCCTATTTCTCTTAAACAAAAAATCTGTAATAATAATTATAATTTCAAAAAGTATCCTGGCATAGTGGTGCACATTTGTAGTTCCAGCTACTCAGGAGGCTGAATTGACAGGTGTGTTTGAGCCTGGGATTTCTAGGATGCGGTGAGCTATGATCACACAACTGCACTCCAGTCTGGGTGATAAATTGAAACCCTGTTTCAGAGAGAGAGAGAGAGAGAGAGAAAGACAAGGAGAGAGAGAGAGAGAAAGGAGAGAGGCAAGATGGCCTACTAGAAGCAGCTTTCACTAGCGGCTCCTGTGCAGAGGGAGAGAGATTGGCCTGAGGTAGACTCAGAGAAGCCAAAGATGGGAAGTTGAGCACAGGGAGAAGAAAGTAAGGTACACATCCTCTCCACAGAGAAAAGCTGTGAGGAAAAGCAAGAGGAAGAAAGATAACAAAGATAAAGTGCAAAGTGACTAGTTGGAAGGTGCCTGTTGTTAAGGGGTCAGGAGACTCCCTCCCCCAACCAGGAAGCCAGCGGTGGGCTGTCCACTGCAAGCAGGGAGCAAGGACCTTTCACCCCACTCTCCAGGAAAGAGCTGTGAAGTCCTGGACCTCCCACATGTGGGAGGTTCCACCTCACAGCCCATGCCCCATCCTACCTGGCACAAAAGTGAGCAAATATTCTCTCTGCAATCCTGAGCCTACACTTCACCCTTCCCCCTGTTTTGGTTGCCTGGAGGACTGCCACCTGCCGAGGTCAGAGTTTTGGAGAGTTAGTTGAGAGCTGGGGCATGACAGACTATTGAGCTACTGGGCAGAATGGCCTCACAGTTCTGACTTCGGTGGGGAGAGGTACAGGTGTGATCTCTCCGGACACCCTTTCTCACTAGAGGAGCCTTCCACCCCCCAGGGATTTCTCAGGTGAGCTTCCTGCAGGGTCTTGCTTACCTTCCTGGTGACCCTCTGAACTCCCATGTATGGTTTAGCTCACCCTGCCTGAGTGGGTTTGACTGGGACTCTCAGCCAGAGCTATCTGCCTGGTGACCCTCTGAACTCATTTGAGTGGGTGTTGTTTGCACTGCCTGAGACTTTAACTGGAACTCTTAGAAAGAGCCCTCCGTGGATTTTCTCCCTCTGCCACGGCTGGCAGGGCCTGCAGGTTCACACTTGTTTGACTTTGTTTGAGTGATGGTGGAGGGTTACGGCAGTGAGGGGCAGATTCAGTGGAACCACAGCAAAAAATGACAAGGATGGACACTACGTACTTGTCAAGGGATGTGCACAAGATGAAGAGATTTCAATAATCAACATTTACACACCCTACCTGAACAGTCCTCCATACAGTAAATAAAACCGAAATGAGTTGAACGATATATCTTCCTGCATTGTAACAGTGGGAGATTTTAACACCCCTTTGGCAGTACTGGACAGGTCCTCCAAGCAGAAACTAAACAAAGGAATGATGGACTTAAACATGACCCTAAAACAAATGATTTCAAAGACACATATGGAACATTTCATCCTAACAAATCTGAATACACGTTCTCATCTGTGCATGAATCAACCTTCAAAATTGATCTTACCTTAGGACACAAATCTAACCTCCACAAATTTAAAAGACTAGAAATGATTACGTGTGTCTTCTTGTACCATCATGGAACAAAAATTGAATTCAACAGAAATTTTCATATCCAAATAAAGTCATGGAAACTTAATAACCTTATGCTGAATGAAGGCTGGGTCAAAGATGAGATTAGAAGTATTAGATTTCTTGAACAAAATGATCATGAAGCCACACACTATCGAAATCTGTGGGCCACTGCAAAGGCCATCCGAAGAGGCAAATTTCTAGCATTAGACGCCTTCACCAAGAGAACAGAAAAGGAGAAGTCAGCAACCTATTGGACTGTCTCCAGCAACTGGAAAAGGAAGCACAATGAAACCTCAAACCCACCAGAAGAAAAGAAGTAGACAGAATTAGAGCAGAATTAAATGAAATTGAAAACAAAAGAATCATTCAGAAGATCAGTAAAACAAACTGTTAATATTCATAAGGGTATCATAGCCCAAGCAAATAGCCTTTAAAATGGGAGAAAAATTCTCCATATTGTGTATCTGACACAGAATTCATAAGTATAATCTACAGAGAACTCAAATTAATCAACAAGGAAAGAACAAGTAACTCCATTTTTGACCCATAAGTGGCCAAGAGACTTGAATGGAATCTTCTCTGAAGATGATAGATGAATGGCCAACAAACAAATGAAAAATGCTCATCATTTTTATCATCAAAGAAATGCAAATCAAAACCACTCTGTGATATCACCTAACTCCAGTAAGATTAGCCCACATTACAAAGTCAAAAATAAGCCGACCTGTAGGAGGGAACATATCTACACTGCTGGTATGATTGCAAACTAATACAACTGGTAATGAAAGAAATATGGTGAATTCTTTTTTTATTATTATTAGATTAGTGAATTCTTGAAGAACTAAAAGTTGACTTTCCATTTTATCTCATAATCCCATTACAAGGCATCTACCCATAAGAACAAAAATAATTTTACCACACAGATATTTGCACTAGAATGCTTATTGCAGCTCAATTCAATATTGCCGAATCATGCAAGCAACCCAAATGACCATTAACCCTTAAGTGGATTAACAAACTTTGGCATAAGTCCACCATGGAATACTATTCAGCCATAAAGAAGAGATAGAGGCTTTACATCTTTTATGTTTACCAGGATGAAGTTGAAACACATTCTTCTTAGTAAAATATGTTAAAAATGGAAAAAAAATTTCAATGTACTCAATACTAACATGAAACCCATATTGAAACAATTACATGCCAACACAAATGATAAAACACAAATGTAGTCTTGCCAAGGGGAGGGGAGAGGGCAGGTAATTGGTGGGATGAGGGTGGGCAACTGGAGGGATCTCCCCTAATATGAACAATGTAAGCACGTTCAGCGGGCCCCAGATGAAGGGCTCTTTTGCAGCTTAATCTTCATCTTGGAAATGAAAACAATGGAACCTAAAATTTTGTACTCTCATATATATTTGAAATAAAGAAGAGGAAAATAAAAAAATTTTGAATGTAATTTCATACAAATTTCTAATACTTTTGTGTATAAAACAAAATTCTGACTGCATTCTGACTAAACCCAAACCATAAGGTCTGGTATGAAAAAATTTTTGAAATTATTTATTTAAAAATATATTAGTAACCACAAAGTATAGCCAGTATGTACAGAAGTATTGTGATATTACAGCCAAGGACTTAAATCAGAAAAGTAGACAAATGCACAGATACTAAAATGAGCAGTAAAAATTGTCCATTAAGTCAAACGCAGACCTTTGGAAAATTACAATCCTGCAAGACACTTCTGTGTGTTTCGTGTATGTGTGTGTATGTGTGTGTGTGTGTATGTGAAAGAGAGAGAGAGAGAAAAGAGACATAAAACTGAGGAACAAAAGCAGTCAGAACTGCCAAACTGAACAAATTAAAAACAAAAGCAGAATAAGAGAATATTGTCAATTTTATACCATTAAATTTTAACACTATCACATAACGGGTAAATAATTTTAGAGGCATAATATGGCCTACTCTCTCAAAAAGGATAATATACGTGTAAAATAACTATTGGAAACAGTGAAATATTAGCTAAAACTGTTACCACAAGTAACACACTCTGGCCATATTATGAGTATTATAGGCGATCTTAGTTACACTTGCAAAGAAATGGATAAGCCAACTTTATAAAACATTTCCACAAACTGAATTAAAGAATTATGTTCACGCTCATTCCATGAGGCCAACGTGACTTTGATATTAAAATGAGATTGAGTAGCTCAGAAAAGATAAAACATTATCAAGTTAATAAGTTTAATGAACATAAATTCGAACATCTAAATAAAAGGATAGAAAATTAAATCCAGTTTTCTCAAAAAAGGTAGCTAATTTTAAGGAGTTGGTCCTAGAAAAAGCCCAAGGTATTTCATTTTTGATAAACTATATGACAGATATGAAAGCATTACCTAAGTAAAACGTGATTTTAATTGATGTAAAAAGAGCCATTTTATTAATTTCAAAATCTCATTGTAATAAATAAATTAGAGCAAACTAACATTAAAACTAAAATTATGTACCAGATTATACTAAGCCCTGTGCTTCATTGTGAAAGAATATCAGAGTTTTCTTTGAAACTTTGACAGGCCACTGTACTATCAATTATTGATGATTCTATTCAAAGATGTAAATGAGATAATGAGGGTAATGATTGGCAAAGAAAGAAGAAAAATGTTATTTGAGGACAAAAGGATTGTAAATAATAAATAATCTTGTCAAAATTCAGACAAGAATAGTCTAGTTCTAGGTCAAGAGATAATCATATTATTGCTCAAGAGCAAGGAAGAGTTGATTACATAATTTAACAATTTGATTTCATTTTCAAGCATCGTGGAAGTTGTAAGAGATCAACATAAAAATTATCAAGTTACTTAAGAAAAATTTTTATAGAATTCACTTAAAAAGGCTGTAGTTAATTCAGATTTTCTTTCTTTCTTTCTTTCTTTTTTAAATCATAGCTGTGTACGTTAATGCAAACGTGGGGTACAATGTGCTGGTTTTATATACAATTTGAAATATTTTCATCCAACTGGTTAAGTTTTCAATGACTCCTGCTATAAAGTTTCAAAAACACCATGACAATTTTTCCTCAAATGAACACAGATTCACTGAAGCTTTTTAAATCAAAAACTACCTTCTTTAAGAGACTGTGCAAGGGTGAGAATTTTCTGCAATCCTGTTTTCTCTGTGACAGATTATTTCTGTAGTTTAATGCAGACACACTCAATGTGTGAATACTTCTGAAAGGGACGCTAACAAGTAAGAATGGGGGTGCTTTCCTCCTCCAGTCTTAACTAAAGTCCTTGATATATCTGTGACCTGCTGACTACCTACTGGGGGTGCTAAATTCTCAGGGAACTCATGGGCATCACAGAGTTAATCTGTTTTCCAACTGCGTGCTGTATGTTCTGTGGATTGACAGATGCTGATGAATTCCAAATTCGTCAAGCATTATACACTGATCTCAGTTTCATCATGTTTATGTGGACTGTGGGTTCTTGAGATCATTTTGACACCAATCCATGAAAAGAAAGAACTTAGTGTCTCCTGTTTATTACTACATATCCAGTTAGTTGATAGATGATTGTATAAAGAGATATTATCAGCTGTTTTTTTTTTCAATCAATGAATAGCAAAAATTCTTACTAAATTCTCTCAAGGTGACTTTGAATAATTACCTGACAACATAATAAGTATTCTTAGGCATTTTTACTTTTAGTTAATTGAGTTAGGTAGCTTTCTTTAAATATATAAGACTCTAAAATTTGCCTTCCATTAACAGTGGTAATGATCAAACTGGATAATTTGTTTTCTGTTTTATATATAATCTAGAATTTAATGTTTAAGTATAGAGCACCAATATTTTTATTATAAAAATCAGTTTAAAAGCCCCCCAAAAAATAGTGAAAATGGCATAAGCAAACTTTCCTGATAAGATGTTCAATCCTTTATAATAGAAGTAGATTTTTAGAGATGGGATTTTTGAGCATGTAGTTGGGGAGCTGCTATGATTTCTAAGCTCATAAACTTTTTGTGAATCCTATTTCCATATCAGACTTTATCAAGTATTGCTTAGTCTCATGCTGTGGTATTCATATGATAAAAAATTTGTTTAGATATAGATTTACAGCAATTTTATCATACTGCTATTTCTGCCTCTGCTAACTGCCTTTCCTAAGCAATCAATCAGTAAAATACTGTCTATGATAAGCATTCACAAATATTCTGTCATTTAAATTTTCCTATTACATTATCCCACCTTACAAATTAGAACACCAAATTTAAACAGTTTAAAAACTTATTCCAATGTGACACAGCTAGAATAAGTGATCTGAACTATTTGAACTGAGATCTGTTTGGTTGCAAAGCCTGCGTCTTTAATCACTGTGTTGCATTTACTATTATTGTATGTCTTCCTAGACATCTATTTTGGGCATCCTTATTTTAACTATTTCAATTATTAACCATATTTTTAGTTTAAAATCTAAATAAAAGCTAATAGTTTAAAATCTCTGCATGATACATTTTTGCATTATCTACCAATCATGGAAAGGATGTACTTCAGTAAATGTATTTGAACTTGACACATGAATATATTTTAACTGTTTGCATATTTTAGAATTTATCTTTATTTATCCAAGCAAAAAAATTGTAGTGCTTTTATTTAAATTGACACTCTATGATTTTATAGATTTTACATTTCCAAAATAAGATACTTTTCATTATAAGTAAATGTTACGGCTTGGCACCTGTGGCTCAATGGGCTGAGGAGCCAGCCACGTACACCTGAGCTGGCAGGTTTGAATCCAGCCCGGACCCGCCAAACAACAATGATGGCTGCAACCAAAAAATGGCCGGGCATTGTGGCGGGCGCCTGTAGTCCCAGCTACTTGGGAGACGGAGGCAGGAGACTCACTTGAGCCCAGGAATTGGAGGTTGCTGTGAGCTGCAATGCCACAGCACTCTATCCAGGGCGACAGCTTGAGGCTCTGTCTCAAAAAAAAAAAAAATTAATAAAAAGAAGTAAATGTTACATTATTGAAAAATACTGTTTATTCATATTAAATATTTAAAATTTTTGACAATTAAAATTCATGAATGTTTATTTTCATTTGTGTTGTATGTTTTGTAGATACATTTTCATCTTACACAACAATGCAAAATTTTGCTAAGTTATTTCCAAGAGTCAATTTGTATTACTTTTTTCTAGGAAGTGATAAGTTATTACAATATGAATGCATATTTCCAACCAACACAAGGGAGATTATTTAATTTTCATACTACTATGGAGTTTTGGTTCTGAAATATTTATTCTCTTCTTTGCATCAATTATAGATACGATTCACTGGGTAGATTATTTTCTATACCTGTAGCTTAAAGTTGTTGAATGCTTCTCCTCCCACTGCAAATTTCTTTGATTTTTTTGTTTTGATCAACAGAATCTCGAGGCTCTTTTAATAGTCTCTGAGTAGGATAGGAGTTTTGGTTAAAAGAAGTTTTATTCATATATTAAATTCACCTGATCAATCTTGAAATCTTGTCAATCTTTAATTCTTTTAAATATATGGATGACATAATAGTCTGGAAAGAGGCTTTTGGATAAACATTCAAATGATATAATTAAATAGTAGAGTTAAAAGTAGCACTCTATTTTTAATTGAGTTATGAAAGTTCTACATTGAAATATTAGTGTATAAATCAGAAGGGGATGACAGAGTGGAAGAATTGAAAATAAACCAATTCCTAGTGTTTTTCACTTAAACAGCTTTGGTATTTGGTTCACCTGCTGCACAAATATCAGAGAAAAGTAAAACTTGAAGCTTGGCCAAATGATTCATATAATGAGAAAAGTGCTACACATGCAAAAAATGTTTTAAAAAGTGTCCTACTTATAATTAAAAATATAGATATTGTAGATGAAGTTTTTAGTTTGGGGCTATTAGAATTTAACTGTAGCATCTTCTGTGAAGGCAATCTCTTTTTCTTTCTGTTGAGCCATCTTCTGTGGTATCAAAGAAAAAACAACAAACAGTCTCCTGCCCCTCTGTTACTGCCATTGGACAGGAATGCAGGTTTTAATTTCCCAAAAGAGTGACGGGGGTTAAAAGACAAAGCTAATTAAACATTTTACCCTTTTTCAGGTCTTTAGCTCTACTACACTTTTTCTTCATTTTTTTCTCAGTTCTACACCATCAGCTCTTTCTTGCCTTTTTATAACTTCTATTAACATGTGATCATGGTCTAAATTCACCCATGTGATAAATATGCATAATTAATAAAAGTCTTTTTTTCTCAATATGTAAAGTGAATGATTGAAGAACAACTTAGCTTACAGGGGTTTCTTTAGGGCTGCTGACTTTCCTTACAGCTTCACTCTCATTCTCTCTGTTCTGCACAAGAACAAGGGTGGTTCTCTTTTTCTCAAAGTCACTTCAAAGTAGGATTCCTAAAGGAAAAAATTCTTCTGTTTTCCCTATGATGAACACTGGGTTTTGTAGAGATCCTAGCATAAGTAGGTAGTTAATAAATATTGTTTATTGAGTAGATGCACCCAGAGTGAATGCCCAAAGGTGCAACCTCTCAGTGTCACACGGACCTGATATTCCAGGTCTGTCCTCCTCCATCACCAAGGACACAGCCATCCTGTATCCTGCTCTCCTGCCTTACACCCATGTCTTTCCAGACTGAGACTGTGCGTTCCATTACCAAAGAATATACATGAAAGTAGTGACAGTGGCAAAAGAAGAAAAAAGGAAAAGTATTGAGGTCAATATGAGAAAGCTCAAAAACTACCTCCTATTCATCTTTTTATTTCTTAAACATTACATTTCTTAATTTTTAAAAACTACAAAGAAAGAATGGTCAAAAGAAAAAGGTAAGGAAATGAAGTAGCTGCATGAGAGAGAAGCAGTTTTATTTTTCCCTTAGTCATTATCTCAAGTTTAATTACTTAAATAACACAGAATATGGATTTTCTTTAAGTGCTTCAAACAGCTTATGACATAATATTTTAATTTCTTTGAATATATGGATTTCATCACCATCAATGAGATTCATGGATAATTTATATTATAGGGATAAAAATGAATATAGTACATTTTAAAATGATCCTGGAAATGTTGTTGTTGGTTCTTTTTAAAAGCATAATAAGCCTGTCTTTTGATACTGTATTCTCCATATTGGTGTTACAATAATCTGAATTGGTAGCAATCTTACACACTGTTTTGATAGTAAAAAGCAAATTCAGTTTTTTTTAACAAATAAGGAAAATTTTTGTAGTCTTCCCATGAATATTTTATTAAGGAGTGTATGATTCCTTATGATAGATGCAAAGATTATACACAGCAATAATTTCACAATAACACTGCAAGGAATACGAATGAGAGGAAAGCTCTTGATGTAAAATCATTCTGGTTGAATTTTTCAGAATATATACTCTCTTCATCTTTCTTCATGAACAAAATTATTCCACTGTTTTTCCCAATGTTTGTTCTTTTAACATATTTTTACACGCTATGTCTTTGTTCATTTTGTGTTTTTGTCTGGCTTAGGAATTCTAAAAAAAATATCACTGTAACAGTAAGGAATGAAAGTCAGATAAAATATAGTGGAACTGTCTCATAGATAAAAGTTAATTTACTGAACTTCAGTCTTCAGAATTCTCTGTATTTGAAAAGAAACACACTGTGAAAACTGACTTAATCAAAACAGAAAAGTGTGTGTTTAATTAGTCCATTTGTAGTTGCGCTTTCCGGTGACAAAAAAATCACTTCCAAAACGCCTGTGGCTCAGCGAGTAGGGTGCCAACCCCATATACCGAGGGTGGTGGGTTCAAACCCGGCCCCTGGCGGAACTGCATCAAAAAATAGCTGGGTGTTGCGGCGGGCACCTGTGGTCCCAGCCACTTGCGAGGCTGAGGCAAGAGAATCGCCTAAGCCCATGAGTTGGAGGTTGCTGTGATTTGTGACTACATAGCACTCTACCGAGGGTGATAAAGTGAGACTCTGTCTTAAAAAAAAAAAAAAAAAAAATTAAGTTATATTTTACTAGCTTAATATAATATAAAATTAATTTACTAGTTTAGTATCATATAAAATTATTTGTCTTTGATTTAAAGTAGAAGTAAATAGACACTATCATGTATCTCACCTACTTTAAAGCAATATAACTTTTCCTCATAAATCTCAAACAATATTGAATTACATATTTATCAGCTTTTAGTTTTATTTATAGGGCAGTTGGTAAACAAAAATACTTTAGAGAAAGTTTTTAGTAATAGCAGCAGTAAAATCATTTTTTTCTCTGATCTTGGAGATCATGCTAAATTCTCAAATGTTGAGTTCATCTTATATGAAGTATAAAACATGGTTGCAATTATGGTTGCTATAATCATTTGATCACTAATAAAGTTGAATTAATTAATAAAGCAGTTTAATTATTTAATCACCTAATTCTGTGATAATGGCAATTGATTAAGCTTTTGCTTTATTGTAAAATTTGATTATTATTGATTTTACGTCCATTTAAATCTCAGTCTTTTTTTTTTCTTTTATGTGCTTTATTACAAATACAATCCACTTTCACTTTATGGGAAATGCCTTTTATGAGAATAACATTAATGCTAATTGAAATGTTTCATCTAATCCATTGTGTGCCATGCTGAAAGTGTTACTTTAATGACAAAAGCAGTCAAAACAACACAGCTTCTGTGTTGTTAATTAACTAAGATTATTGGTTATTTTCTAAAATTTTCAAATATTTGAATACAACGGTGTCACAAAATAATTAGAGTTGGAACCTAGAGATTTATTTTTAACTGCTGGGTAAAATATAATCACTTTTGAAACGAAGTCTGACAGTTGCTATTTCTGGTTAGTATCACGAAATGGCATGTCAATCTCTAAAGCTTAATATTCAATGTCAAAAAGGATTTAGCATTTTATGGGTAATAATCTTAGTCAGTCATCATGATCAAATAAATAAATACTGTCATCCAAACTTTTTCGTTCTCATTTTCTTTCCTTCACCTTTCTTTTAACTCTTTCTAAAGGTAGAAAGAAAATTCCTATCCTAGAATACTTTCTCTTCTTTCTTGCAAGGCTTTAATGTCTTCATATACCTGAAGACTTGTATGATACCTCATACGTACATTTTTTAATTGCATATTTATAAGCTGAAGTCCTGACTATTTACATTTTGGCAGGATTCATTTTTTAAATAAATGTGTGTGTGCAGTGGTGTTGGGGATTAGTGAAGTAATTAAGAAATAGAAATGAATTTATACGTAAATTAAAGAAATAATTGAGCACTTAGAAGCACCCAGTGTCTTGTACTATATTCAAAACATATGTTGGTTTTTCACTGTTTTGAATGGTACACTGATCAGATAGCAGCAGACTACTACAGTATTCCTCTGATATCGAGTCCCAACTTCAAGGACTTGAGTATGAGAGACAGCCTGCATCACTCATATTCGCTCATATATATATATGCTCTGGAAGTTTCAACTTTCTTTTAAATTGTTGCAGAGGACATAAAATGTGTTGCATTTTCTGTATTTATTTGTAAATATTTACCTAAAATGAGGGGTTTTGTCAATATAATGTTTCATGGGCAGCTCCTGTGACTCAGTGGGTAGGGCTCCGGCCCCATATACCAAGGGTGGCAGGTTTGAGCCCAGCCCCGGCCAAACTGCAACAAAAAAATAGCCGGGCATGTGGCGGGCGCCTGTAGTCCCAGCTACTCGGGAGGCTGAAGCAAGAGAATCGCCTAAGCCCAGGAGTTGGAGATTGCTGTGAACTGCGATGCCACAGCACTATACCGAGGGGGACAAAGTGAGACTCTATATCAAAAAAAAAAAAAATTCATGTAACAGCAGGATAAATAATATTTCACATTAGTTTCACCACAATCATTTTGACTTATCTCAGACCGGCCACCACATGCAGTGGGTTTACTTCCTTGTGGCCTGTTGGTGTGAGGAGACGGAAGAAAATTATAAGAGTTATGGAATAATAGTATAGATAAAAAATAGACAGGGACAAAGAGTTTCAAAAGCAGCGGGGCTCGGGGGCGGCACACACTTCCTCGTGAGGCTTCCAGCGAGCCAGCCGAGCGTCAGGCTAGCTCTGCATTTACTTCACACATCAGTGTCACGGTCATAAATCTCGTGAAACAAGGCAAACAACCCGGCCAAGGGTCAGGCTGCGCTTGCATTCCTACTAAGTAGACTAACTCTCCCGCTGATTATGTGCATTGCAAGGATTTACGTGTTGTTTTTTACTGCTTCAAAGTATGATGGTCTTAATGTAAGATAAGTCTTGATAAAAAACCAAGGGTACTGGTGAAACTTATTAAATGTAGAGTATCAATGTCTTTATATAGTGATTAAGAAAATGCTATGAAGGCTATCTCTCACAGTACGATCAAAATGTTTCTGATTGTATATGAAGCATATTCTGCCCTATGATTGCACCAATGTACACAATTATGATTTAATAAAATTATTTAAAAAAAAATAACAAAGAACAGAAAAAAAAATCATTGACTATTGGTGAATGAACTTAATCTCTAGCTCCTTTTTTTCCTGGAAGACCATGGGTGGGACTGAAAGTTCCAACCCTCCAATAATGTTCCTTCCTCTGGCAACCAGCCCTTATCCTGAATCTCTCTAGGAGCCTACCAAGAGTCACCTTATTAGCATAAACTCAGGTAGAGTTGAGAGGGGTGGTTAGGAAGAACGTTGAGACACTCCTCTCGCCCCTATCACACAGGAAATTCCAAGGGTTATAGAAGCCTTTATGCCAGGAACTGAGGATAAAGAATTTGATGAAAATGATGTTGTGTCAGTTATGGGCTCAGCTCCGAGCCACAATGGAAGCATATTGTGCTTCTACTTATAAATATATATTTCTGCTTTTATTATGGTATCAGGATACTAGTGGGGTTCCTTGTTTTTCCCCATGATGTCTGCTGGACCTGGGATGGTTTCTTCACTTCCTTGCCTGACTGTAGTACTCCTTCATGGGGCTTCTACATCCTACAGAGTAACCTGGATATCTTCCAATGTGGCTCAGCTCTGATCATTTTCATCAAATTCTATTGGCCAAAGCAATCACAGTCCAGCTCAGAGTCAAGCATCCACTTCCATATGAGAATGGCCTCTTGCCTGTAATCCCAGCATTCTGGGAGGCCAAGAAGGGTGGATTGCCTGAGCTCACAGGTTCAAGATCAGCCTGAGCAAGAGCAAGACCCCATTTCTAAAAATAGCCAGGCATTGTGGCGGGTTCTTGTAGTCCCAGCTACTACAAGCTGGGAAGGCTGAGACAAGAGAATCACTTAAGACCAAGAATTTGAGGATGCCATGGCATTCTACTGAGGGTGACAAAGTGAAACTCTGTCTCTAAAATAATAAAAAGAAAGAGAGAGAGAGTGGCCTGTGCATATAGGAACAGAAGGAACCGATGGCCCTCCTCACTGAAACAAGTCCCCAGTCCAAATTTAGCATATCAATTACCCTCTTGTGCCTCTCGTCAACATTTGCATATGTCCATAATTCATATTGCTTTCTTTTTCTGTCATTTATCGGTATCAGTAAATTATCTGCCTTCTTTAGCCTACTCTGAAATGCTCCATATTTTTGAGAAAAAGAAAACAACTAGGAAACTGGTATGTTTTTCTTTTGATAATTACTCATGGTAATGAAACTAAACAAAGAAATTCAACTCTCCCTAACAATCCTATAAGCTGTTTCCAGTTACATTGCTTATTGTCTCTTTCGCAACTGTCTTCTATTATCCTTACGCCCTAAATCTCATTCTCTACAAAGTATCTCATCTATTCATTTTTATTATTTATCTGTTTTAGAGCTGGAGACTCATTCTGTCATCCAGGCACTATTATAGCTCGCTTCAGCCTCAAAAATTCCAGGCATAAGCCATCCTTCTATCTCTGCTTCTGGAGTACCTGAAACTACATGCACAAGCCACCCCACCTGACTAATTTTTTCTTTTTTTTTTTAGTGTGATGTCTTGCTGTGCTGTCCAGGCTGGTCTCAAACTCTAGGGCTCAAGCTGTCCTCCTGCCTCTGCCCCCCACAGTTGCTAGGATTATAGGTGTAAGCCACTGCACCTGGTACCTAATTAACAGGAAAGATAGAAGCCATAAGTCAGAAGCTTCTTCAACTTTACTTCACAAAATCTACAAGCCTATTTGCATCTATAGCTCTTCTGGTTTCCTTCACAAGGGAAAGAAGGTCTCTTCTGATCACGTCTATCATCAATTGCTTCTTCCCACTCTCATAGATAGATACACACATACGTGGATGGCTAGGTGGGTGGAAAGAATAAAAGGTAGATATACAATCTACAACCATCGGTTTTGTTAATTACGACCATATTTCTTTTATTCCCTTTGATGATAATCTTCTTAAAACTAGTTGCTGTTTTCATTTTTCCACCTTTGATCTAAATCACAACTCAATTCAATCTAGATTCTTTTCCCATCATTTCACTGAAACTTTTCTTAGCAATGACATCTTTGTAAGGAAATCCAGGAGCTATATTTTTTCTTATCCCATATAATGTCTCGGAAGCACTCAACATAATGAGATGCATCTTATTAACCTTCTCTCTTCCCTTTTCTTGCCATTTTGAGGACTCTTTTATATCTTTGATAAGCTCTTTTCTAGCCATAAATATGAGCATGTCACCAGGTTTTTTGGCTTTCTCTTTTCTCCTCCCTTGGCATGCTTTCCGTGAGAAATCCAAACATCCTTGTTTCCAGAGCCATCTATGTGCCAGTTGCAAGTTCTTATCTGTAAACACTCCTTTCTCTCTTTCTTCTAAAACAGACTGATAAGTTCAACTCCTATACATGCTGTTTCATATGGAACCTTTTTTCTTGGATGTCCCAGAAATAGAGACTATCAAAAACATCTACAAACGAACTCACGTTCTTCCTGCTACCCTCATGGCAAATCTGTTTCTTCTCTAAATTTTCCCATCTGGGTAAACGGCACTACTACCCATGCACGTGCTTAAGCCAGCAGCAAGACATGTTTCTTATTTATTATTTAATTTTTCCTTATAACCCACATCCCATCAATCACTAAATCTTGGTTGATTTTACCTCTTAAATATATCTAAACATGCTCACTTCTTTCCATCCATACCACCAGCATCCTACCCAAAGCCAAGTTCATTTTCACCTCAGATATATTAACAGCCTCCGATTGCTCCCCTTTCATTCACTCATGCTCAATCTAAACCATTATCCAACTAGCAAGTTTGAAAATGACTGTCTCATCATTTCCCTCCCTATCTTGAAACTCTTGAGTGGCTCCTTGCCCTCAAGAATAAAGAAAAAATACCTCGGCATGAATTATAGTGTTCAGCCGGATACATTCCAGATAAGTTCCCCAACTCTAGCCCCTGTTTTTCCCTAAGGATCTTTTTAGAAATTTTACATGTGACATCCCGCCAGCTTTTCCACATCCGCTTTTCACCTAAATAGCTTCTACACAGTCCTCAGCTTTAAAGTCAGAATATACTTTCTCAGTGAAGCTTTGTGCATAACCCCCACCCTCTTCTCAGGCAAGGTCATCTATCGCACTTGGAATAATCACTTTGTCAAAGACTGTCCTCCTTTCTAGGCTGTAAGCTCTGTGAGGATCGGTTCCATACCTTTCTTGTTCACCATTCTCTGCGGCAGACCAGATGTGAGAGCAATCTGGCTCAGATTATCTGTCACCCCAATGATTGCCAAGGTTGATTTGGCTGAGCCAGCAGGCAAGGTGTGTGGCCCCTTCCTCCTTCATCACCCTATGTTCATCTTTCCTGAAGTTGACTACTGGGTCTGAAGAGGATGACCGGAATTCCCCACTAGAGGACGTTTGGAATTCCCCACTAGAGGACGTTGTGCAGTCAAGGATATATGAATAGCTACACTTTCCTGCTAGACCCTCCAAACGAGCTCTCAAATACATGGCATATGTCTGTTATAACATACGCTTAATAAATGCTTCAACAGGAACTACAAAAATATTTAAAAGAAGTTTAGAAAAGGAAAGGTGGGGAGCTGGGCAAGGTGGCTCATACCTGTAATCCTAGCACTCTGGGAGGACAAAGTGGATGGATTCCTTGAGCTCACAAGTTCAAGATCAGCCTGAGCAAAAGTAAGACCCCATCTCTAAAAGTAGCCGGGCGTGGTGGTTGGCAACTATAGTCCCAGCTACTCAGGAGGCTGAGGCAAGAGAATTGCTTGAGTCCAAGAGTTGGAGGTTGCTGTGAGCTTTGATGCTCTACTGAGAGCATCAAAATGAGACTCTGCCCCCCACCCAAAAAAAGGCTGGGAACCCATAGCCCAATGGTTAGAGTTCTGACCCCATGCACTGGGGCTGTTGGGTTCAAACCCAGCCCAGGCCTGCTAAACAAAAAGAAATAAAATAAAAAGAAAGAAAATGAAGGATAAATTATAGTCCTATTTTTGAAAGGAAAAATTAAATAGAGATGTATTACATGATACTACATGTAATGAATATGTAAATAGAAATGAACTTAGCTGTGATTAACAGAATCCTGAAAAACGCATTTCTTAAATCATGAAGAACCTTAATGCAGGAAATCCAGAGGCTGCACAGCAGTTGCAAGATGGTTGATTCACTACATCTATTTTACCGAAAGAAAGGGAAGGGCAAAGAGCAAAGGGTGTATGTCATCTGTGTCAGGTCACTTTTAAAGAATGTTTTTAAAAAATTCACCTAGCACCTTCTCCCTATCTCCATGATCTGAACCGTGAAATAGGACCACCCTTATCTGTGAGGGAGGATTAGGGATCTGTTGGCAAAAGGGATGAGAAAACAGATATTGGGTAGACAATGACCAGTCTTTACCTCAAATACGGCCCCAACGTGTAATGAGGGACTCTACCAGAGCCTGGAAACCATGAATGATGTTTCATTTTTTATTTTATTTGGAAAGCATTTTATTATTTTCCTTTTCTCCACTTTCCATTTTTCTAAATGAAATAGCTATTATACTTGTAATCAGATAAAATACTACATAAAAGAGTAGCCAAAATTATCATAGTAGAGCTATAGACTAATTAGGAAGGACTTGTCCTACCAAATATCAAAACACATTTTAAAGTTCCTAGAAACAAAAAATGAACAATAATAATCGAGAACTGATTATGAGAACCAATTAAAGCTTCCAGAGACATAATCTAGATATATGTTGGAATTCACTATAAGGTAAAGTTAAAGAATGCTTTATTCAATAAATGATGTTAAGACAAACATATATTGGATAGAAAATGTCAGCTCAACACTATAAACATATTCTATATGGACAAATATCTAAAGTATAACAATTGGAGCTACAAAATTTTAGAAAAGTAAAGAATTTGTGAATTATCTTATAAGCGAGAGGCTTAAATAATACCAATCTCTCCAAAAAAAACCCACCAAAATCTAACTAAAAGATTAAAAAATGGAAACCATGAAGAAAAGATGGATAAGTATACCTAAACGAAAACTAAAGTCACAAAAAGGCATAAAATTTGAGAAAATATTAACAATGAATATTTTAATAGACAAACGGTTGATTTCCCCTCATACAAAAATAGCTCTTATAATTTAATGAAGAAAAGAAAAAAATGGAATAGGAAACACAAGTCTGGAGCCAAAGAGACAGGACAGGATTAGAGATAAAAATTTAAGAGTTGGGCGGTGCCTGTGGCTCAGTGAGTAGGGCGCCGGCCCCATATACCGAGGGTGGCGGGTTCAAACCAGGCCTTGGCCAAACTACAACAAAAAGTAGCCAGGCGTTGTGGCAGGCGCCTGTAGTCCCAGTTTCTTGGGAGGCTGAGACAAAAGAATGGCTTAAACCCAGGAGCTGGAGGTTACTGTGAGCCGTGAAGCCATAGCACTCTACCAAGGGTGACAAAGTGAGACTCTGTCTCTAAAAAAAAAAAAAAATTCGGAGTTGTCAGCTTACAGACTGTTTTCAAAATCATGAAACTAGATGAAAACGCCTAGTAAAAAAGAGATAGGGAAAGAAAAGAGTAGGCATAGGACTAGAGGATTCCAGCAGAGGAAACTATTCAAGATATTAGACAACCACAGAAGTGACAATGTGAAATTTCTGAGAGAGAGTCATAAATGGTGGCCGTTGAGGTTGCTGCTGATGTGCAAACTTAAAGGAAAATGAGGAAAATGGTATTGGAAACTGGAAGAAAGGGAATCCTTTAAAAGCAGTGGAAGAGAGTTTAGTAATGCAGACACCTACAGTAACATGGAAAGTAGAAAACTTACCTATCTATCAACTGGGTGGTTTAGCTAAGGAGATTTCCAGGTGGAGTGTTGAAGGATATTTTGGTCTTCTTTTTGCCATTTATAGTAAAATGCAAGAGGAGATTGATGAGCTAAAGAAAGTACTGCTAAATTTAAAGGATCCCAGAATTGTCTGGTTTGAAAACTGTTCACTTCTAACAATGGAAAATGATGCTCAGTTAAAAAAAACAAAAAACACAAGAAAGAAAGAGAAAGAAAAACAGCTTCAGGTAAAGTACACATTGAGGGCACTGTCAAGAAAACTAAACTAAACATGAAGCCAAGTTGGTGACTATAAAATATTTTCTTCACATCTCAGAAAGATCTAAAATGATGCCTCCGAGAGCCATCCAACATTAGGGCTCCTAAGAAAAACTAAAAGATGTTGTATCTCAGCAGACTTAGCAAAGAGGCAAAGGTAGAAAAGTATTATTTCAAAGAGATTTGTTGTTTAGTGTTGGTGCTTTTGATGAGTGAAGTAAATCCCAATAAAATTTATTTAAAAAAAAAGTTTTTAGATAAATGTATCGTCAGAATCATTGCCAGCTTGAACTGAAGTAGACATAGCACAAATAACAAGTAGCTTTTGCAGCTTTGGGGGGTTTGTTTGTTTATTTTATTTTGTTGAGACAAGAGTCTCACTCTGTTGCCCAAGCTGGAGTGTAGTGGTGCATAAGAGCTCACTGAAACCTCCAACTCCTGGGCTCAGCCCAGGAGAGATTCTCCTGCCTCAGCCTCTCCAATTGCTTAACATCATGGGTGTGAGCTACTATGCCTGGCAGAAAAGAAACCACATTTCCATAGTTTGAAAGCAGACTAAGAAAATAACATAGCAGCAAAACAAGCTAACTTTCATAGAAAAGAAAGGAAAACTCCAGTGGCTAACCCAGAGCTTAGAGGGTGGAGCTAATAGCCACAGAGAGTCATTCTGAGGCCTTAAATCCTATCTAGGAACTGCCAGCAGCCGGCTGCAGGATATCACGGTTGCTATGGATAAATGTCTCGCGTGTGTCTCCCATTCCCCTCCCCCTTTCTCGAGGAGGAGTATCTCCAGTAGCTATTTTATTCCTGTCTCACACCATGGTGTGTTTGAGTTTTAGGTTGGGGGGTGGTGGGCACAGATAACTATCTCTTCTTAGTTCATAGCTTTTTGTATTAAGAGAAACTCTGCTATGGAGTTGTCCTTAAGGAACCCCACTCAAGGAGCCTCCTCCATATCTGGACCCTAAAATGATCAGATGCTACAGTTTGAGTGGATGCTGTAAAAGGATGAGACTCCGCGGCACTGGGGAAAGAGGGATGTGTGTGCTCTGCACACAGAGGAACGTGAATTATTGGCATACAGTGAAGAGCACGGTATCCAGATGTCTAGATGGCACCCAGCAAACTTGTCCTTCTGGTATTCATGCCTTTGGGTGGTTCCCTGCTTCAATGAATCACAACTGACCTGTGTGACCAATAGAATACAGTAGAAAAGATAGTGTGATTTCCAAACTAGCTTGTTAAAGGCACTGCCATTTCTGCCTTGGTCTTTTGGATCACTTGTTTTAGGCAGAATGAAAAAGATCCCCCTTGACCAGGTTCTATTTTATTCAGGTGTCTTATTCTCAATGAGTCCTCAGTCTCTGCCTAGAGACTCTACAGCCTCTCAGCAGAAATGATTTCAGCATTTTTTTTTTTTTTGCAGTTTTTGGCCGGAGCTGGGTTTGCACCCACCACCTCCAGCATATGGGGCCGGTGCCCTACTCACTGAGCCACAGGTGCTGCCCAAGAAATCATTTCATTTATCATCACCACAAGCACAAAGAGACTTGCACAAACACTAGCATTGTTTCCAACAGCTCAAGACTATGTCCCCAGGATGACAAGTCAAGTTCCCTTAAGTGCCTATCTGAGGAACTAAAGAATTTTCTATTCGTTTCAGCCAAAATCTGAAGCTAGGGCCCCTGTCTCCCAGTCACAGTGAAAGGGTAGGAGTCCAACTTTGATAGCCATCATCTAGGAAAAAATAAAACCCAGGAAGTTAGAAGGACTGGTAAGGGGCTGAGCATGGCCAGGCAATATTTGGCAAAATGGTGGACCAGAAGACCTGCCAAATCCGTGAGTGACCGAATCATACTAGGGTGACTAATAAGAGACCACACTAAACGTCCAGATTGAAAGACATCAGGAGACACAAAGGTGCCAGAGAAGATCTAAGAGATCTAAGAGAAAGGGAATCAGGCACTCGGATTCAGACCACACTGCTAGGATGCTCAGTCTCCAATGTGTGTCATGATCTTATGAGCTATCCTCATAACCATGACCCTTGTCTGGAGTAGGACTGGAGTACGTGTGCTGGTAGCAGAAGTCTAAAAGTTGTCAGAGCTGCAGAATGCCGGAGAAAGAGGAGCTGTCAAAGGAGACACGAAGAGTTGCCTTCTTTGTAATGAGATACTCTATGTGTAGCTCAGAATAGTGGCCACTGTGGAAGGGACTGGCCCTTTCAGGGCGAGATCTGGGGTAAAGGGCAAACCTCACTGAGAGAGTGTGAGAAAGACAGATACAGAGACAGAGAGAGGAAAGAAAGAACCCTACATCAAAAAAACTTTCTGTGGGGTGCACGGAGACTCCTTGCCACCTCTGATATTCCCTCTACCTTATCCTTCCACAAAGATCTGGGCCAAGACCTGTGAAGTGCTCATATTATACAATGAGCAATAATCAATAAAGAATCAACAGAGAATCTCTCCAGAAGTACTGCAAGAATAAAAATACATGATCAACAAAAAGCAGATGAAGAGCAAACAGCAGAATAATGTTGCTGTGGAGCAGAGGAAAATCATGCCACATAGTTCTCCATGGGTTCCAAGAAATGGATAATACTTATATGAATTAGGAACCTATGGGAGAAACACAAGGCTTCTTTTAATGGAATAAATTAAAAGATACCAAGAGATGAAAAAAAATGAGTTGCCAATGCTTAGGAAAGAGGAGGAGGAAACAAATTAAAACATCACCGAAATGAAGTTCATATTAATAATAGAATGAAAGAGGAAAAATACAGATGAAAGCAACATAGCAAAAGAAAAGCACATGCACACCTTATTTTTTTAGAGAAATTTTAGGTTCACAGAAAAATTGAGGAAAAAGAACAGAGAGTTCCCATATATCACTTTTCCACCCCACATAGGCACAGCCTCCCCCACTATCAACATCCCACACCAGACAGGGGGATGATAATTATAATTATAACTATAATTAATTATAATTGATGAACCAACATTGATACCTAAAGTCTATAGTTACTATGGTTCCTTCTCAATGTTGTATATTCTATGGGTTTGGACAAATGTATAACAAATCACATGTATGTTCCGTACAGAGTCACACAGAATAGTGTCATTGCCCTAAAAATTCTCTGGGCTCAGCCAGTTCATCTCTATCTCCCTGCTAAGCCCTGGTGAGTGCTAAATAATATTCCATGGTCTGATATACCACACTTTAGTTTTGGCAATTATGAATAAAACTGCTATAATTTGTTTATGTCTGTGCAGATTTTTATATGATTTTCAAATGATTCAGGTAAATACCAAGGAGTATAATTGCTGGATCATATAATTAGAGTATGTTTAGCTTTATAAGAAACTGCTAAACTGTCTTCCAAAGTGGCTATATCATTTTGCATTCCCTCCAACAATAAATGAGAGTTCTGATTGCGCCACATCCTTGGAACAATTTGGTGTATTATTTTGTAATTTTGTCATTGCCTATTAGCTATAGTTATGTTAGTTTCTTAGTTTTAGGAGTTTTGTTAATTCTTTCAGATATTTTATACAGACAATCACGTTATTAGAAAATATATAGAAGAGTATATAAAAAGAGTATACATATTTCAAGGAAAAAACTGTATTAAAATTGTAATAATCAATATATACTGACAATGTTATCTCATTTAAAGCTCTTGTAATTGCAGAAGTCAAACTTGGGTATTATAATTTTAACAGTTTTGTACTTCCTTAAAATGCGTATACATTTTTGGCGCCCCCTGTAGTTTTATTTTGATAAAACTAAAACTATTATTGATAATGTTTGTTATCTCATGTATAGTATCTTATATCTCTTGTAATTGCAGAAGTCAGACTTATTATAATTTTAACAGTTTTGTACTTCCTTAAAATGTGTATACATTTTTGGCACCCCCTGTAGTTTTATTTCTTCTCTCCCAAACTGTACACATTTATTTTCTTTTTAATTATATGTTTTTAGCTAAGATTTCCAGCATGATGTGGAAAATAAACAGCAAGAGATGATCTCCTTGCCTCATTCCTTTTCTTAGTGGGAAAGCTGCTAGTTTCTCAACATTAAGTATGATGTTAGCTCTAAGTTTTTCATGGATCTTCCTTATCAAGCTGAGAAACTACCCCCTCTATCCCTAGTTTTCTAAGAGGCTTTATCATGAAGCCTCTCCCACTACAGTGGGGGATTTTGTCAAATTTTTCATTTGTTGATATGATCATGTGATTTTCCTTCTTTATCCTCGTGATGTGACGGATTACATTAACTGATTTTCAAATCCTAAACCATCTTTGCATGTCTGAAATAAAATCCACTTCTGCAGTGTTTTATACATTGTTCAACTGAATTTGCTAATAATTTGTATAGGTTTTTTGCATCAATGTTGAGGATTTGGGGGTTTTAGTACAGGGTATTGCTGACCTCATATAATGAGGTAGGAAGTATTCCCTCTGTTTATATCTTTTGGAAGATATTTTAGAGAATTGGTATAATTTCTTCCTTAATGGTTTGGCAGAATTCACCAATAAACCCATGTGGGCCTGGTACTTTATATTTTGGAAGATTATTAATTATTAGTTCAATGTCTTTAATGGATGTAGGACTACTCATATTGTCTATTTCTTCTTGGGTATACACAGAACAGAACAACAGATAGCCACCAGTGTAAAAATACTTAAAGTTCACAGCTCTTATAAACCAATAGCATAAGAGGGAAAACAAAACAACAAGGTATCATCTAATGCAATGAACAGAACAGCATCTCACATATAAATACTAACAGGACATGAACATTTTTAACAACCCACTTAAATGACAGATTGATTAGCTAAGTGGATGGGAAAAAACCATAATCTTAATAAATGCTATCTTCAGGAAACCCAAAGGGATGGGGAAAAATACTACTCAAGGTAAAGGGATGGGAAAAAATATTCCACATAAATGGCAACCAAAGGAGAGCAGGTATAGCCATTCTCACACCAGATAAAATAGATTTTACAACCACAATGGTAAAAAAAAAAAATGGGGGGTAGCAATTCAATAAGAAGACATAACAATCTTAAATATACGTGAACTTTATAGAACAGCTCCCATTTTTATAAAATAAATTCTACTTGATACAAAAAAGATATAAACAGTAGCATCTTAATTGTAGGGACTTCAACACCAGCTGAGAGAACTATACAGATTAAAGAAAAACAGTCAAAAAAGAAACATTGGACTTACACAGGAGTCTAAAAAAACTGTTCCTAACAGGCATTTAAAGAGCATTCTACTCTGAAACTATTGAATATACATTCTTCTCATCAGCACATTTTTCTAAAATTGATCATATCTTAGGCCACAAAACAAGTCTCTGCAGATTCAAAAAAATTGAAATCATACCAGGTATACTCTTAGACCACAGTGGAATAAAAACAGAAATCAATCCCAAGAGAAACTCTGAAATCCACACAAAGTCATGGAAATTAAACAACCTGCTGCTGCTGTACGGTCCTCGGGTCAATGACGAAATTAAGATGGAAATGAAAACATTCCTCCAACTGAATGACTTAGGAGACACAAGTATTCAAAATCTAGCAGGGGTGTCCAGGCTATAGGCTGCATGCAGATTATTTGAGAACTGTTTTACTTATCTGTGGTGTCAGATAACATAAAAAGTATGCACAGACCCTTTTTTTCCTTTTTTTTTTTTTCTTGCTCATCAGATTTCATTAGTGTTTGTGTATCTAATGTGTGGCCCAAGACAACTCTTATTCTTCCAATGTGCAGCAGAAAAGAAAAAAGGCTGGACACCTCTGAATGGAATATAGTAAAACAGTGCTAAGGGAAAAGTTCATAGCCTTAAGTGTCTATATCCAAATGACAGAAAGTCCATAAGTAATAAGCTAACACCATATCTCAAAGAACTAGAAAAGGAAAAACAAAGTAAACCCAAAGCCAGCAGAAAAAGATAAATAATAAAGAGCAAAACCAAATGAGATGAAAATTAAAAAAAAGAAACAGAAAAAGAAAAGGAATGAAAGAGAAAGTTGGTTGTCTGATAATATGAACAAAATAAAAATCCCACTAGCCAGATTAACCAGAAATAGAACAAAAAGGGCTCAAATAAGGTCAGTCTGAAATGAAAAAGACATTACAATAAAAACCATAGAAATACAGAATATTACTCAGAGAATACTGCAAAAATCTCTACAAACTAGAAAACCTATTCAAACTAGAAGAAACGGATAAATTCCTGGAAACATACAACTCCCCAAACCTGAATCAAGAACAAATGAAAATCCGAAACAGACCAATAATGATCAGTAAGGTTGAAGCAATAATAAAAAAAAAACTCCCAACAAATAATAAGCCCCTGTACCAGATGGATTTACAGCCAAATTTTACCAGACCTGCAAAGAAGAATTGGTACCTTTACCACAGAAATTATTTCATAACATGGAGAAAGAGGCAATCCTCCCTAAATCATTCTACAAAGCCAGCATCACCTTGCTACCAGAAAGGAGCACAACAAAAAAAGAAAACTACAGACCAATATTCCCTATGAACATAGGTGTAAAAATTCTCAACAAAATATTACCAGGCCAGATGCAATAGTATATCAAAAAGATAATTCACCATGATCATGGGAGTTTCATCCCAGGTATGCAAGGATGGTGTAATAGACACGAGTCAATAAATATGAATTACCACATAAACAGGGGAAAAATGTGATCATCTCAATAGATGCAGAAAAAGCATCCAGTAAAATCCAGCACCCTTTCATGATAGAAACATTCAACAAAGTAAGCACAGAAGGAACATACCTCAGAATTACAAAAAGCCACATATGACAAATACATGATCTGTATCATACTGAATAGGGAAAAATTGAAAGCTTCCTTTCTAAATAATAGAACAAGATAACAGTGCCCACTGTCAACCATGTCTATTCAACATAATACTAGAATTCTTAGCCAGAGCAATCAGGCAACTAAAGAAATAAGGAGTATCCAAACTGGCAAAGAGGAGGTTGAACTACCCTGTTTGCTGACAATATGATATTCTCCCTAGAAAACCCTAAAGATTCCACCAAAAGACTCCCAGAATTGATAAATTCAGCAAAGTCCCAGGTTATAAAATCAATGTAGCAAATATTGTAGCAAATCAGTAGCATCTATATACTAATAATAGTCAATCTGAGCATCAAATCAAGGACTCAAAACCACTTAAAATAGCTACAAATAAAGTAAAGTACCTAGGGATATGCTTAACCAAGGAGGTGAGAGATCTCTACAAGAAGAACTACAAAACACTGAGGAAAGAAATCAGAGATGACATAAACGCAAAAACATTCCCTCCTCCTTCAACATCATTAAACTGTTCATACTGCCCAAAGTGATTTAGAGATGTAACACAATCCCCATATAAATATTTCACACATCTAGAAAAAATGATTTTAAGCTTCATCTGGAAACTCCAAAGAGCCCCTATAGCCAAAGCAATCCTAAGCAAAAAGAACAAATCTGGAGGCATTACATTACCTGACTTCAAATATACTACAAGCCTATGATAACCAAAACAGCAAGGCACTGTCATTAAAGTAAAGAAATAGACCAAGGAAACAGAATAAAGAACCCAGAAATAAAACCATATAGATATGCCCAATTGATCTTTGACAAAGCAGACAATGACATATACTAGAGAAAGGAAGCCCTATTCAATAAATGGTGCTGGGAAAACTGGATAGCCACATACAGAAGAATGAAGCTCACAATATACAAAATTTAATTCAAGATGGATGAAAGACTTAAATGTAAGCCATGAAGTCATTAAAAATTCTAGAACAAAACATAGGAAAAATTATTCTAGCCATTGGCCTAGGCAAAGAATTTATGACTAAAATACAAAGAGGAAAGATAACATAAAAATAAATGTGACTTAATTTAAAAGCTTCTGCACAGCAAAGGAAATAATCAACAGAGTGAATAGACAGCATGGGAGACAATATTTGTAAACTATGTATTCAACATCACTAATCATCAGGGAAATTCAAATTACAACAATGAGATACCACTTTACCCTTGTCAAAATGGGCATTATTACTAAAATATCAAAAAACAATAGATGCTACGGTGAATGCAGAGAGAAGGAATGCCTTCATGCTGTTGGTGGGACTGCAAATTCATATAACCTGCATGGAAAACAGTGTGAAGAGTCCTCAAATAAATGTAGACGTACTACTTACCATCTGATCTGGCAATCCCACTACTGAGTATCTACCCAAAGGAAAATAAGTCATTTCCTCAAAAAGACATCTGCACTCAAATGTTTATCACAGCACAATTCACAATGTAAAAGACATGGAATCAACCTAAATGCTCACCAACTCATGAGTAAAGAAAATATGGAATATGTATTTGTGCACATCCACACACACATACTCTACGGAGTGCTACTTAGAATGAAATAATGTCTTTTGCAGTAATTTGGATGGAACTGGAGACCATTATTCTAAGTATCTCAGGAATGGAAAAACAAACACCACTTGCATTCACTAATAATTGGGATAAAGTCTGGTTACACATGGGTACAAAGAGATGTAGAGAACATTGTAAATGAAGAAGAGGGCAAGGGTGGAGAGGGGAAGGGGATGGAGAGTGCGGTACAGTGAGCACTCTTTAGATGATAGGTACACTAAAAGCTCTGACTTGAGCATCATACAAGGTATCCATGCAATAAAAACATTTGTACCTCATTATTTTAAAAATTTTTAAATGGCAAATATCACATCCATCCACAATCCACTGGCTAGTCACACAAACCTGCCTAATGGAACTGTTTTCTAAGAGTCCAGAAAGGAAACATGAACAAAATATTGAGGAGCTCTAATAATCTCTTTTTCAACTACACAGCAAGGTACAGTATAACAGATACATATTTACCAACCCTGGATATATCTCCATAATGTATTATCAAGTTTAGAAAAACAAAGACATTGTATGTAGATAACCTTAGTTTGCTGAAAAGAAACATCACATGATTCTGGATCATGTATTCAGAGATAGTAAGTTTTGCCCTCTCATTTCTCCTGCTTTTATCTGATGCCTTTCCTGTTATTCAAGCAGTTCAGAGGCTCTGTGCTTCCTATCTTGGGGAAGAATGTAGCAAGGTAGCAAGAAAAAAAAAATTAAAATGAATAAAAATAAAACAGATTCCAAAATGTAGACCTTCAGTCTGGAGATACATTCTGAGTTTCATGTCTCATGTAGCCACCTCCCTATCATACAATTATCCTTTAATGGCTTATAGATGTCTCAAACTTTCCTTAGCATTTTCCCCCTGCAATCTTGCTTCTCATCCTGTGTTGCTTATCTCCACATAGCACATCCCTATCTCTCCAGTGGTCAAAGCCACAACTTGGGAAAACCTTATCCAACCATCACTAGGTGCCCCCTCTGCTCCATCTATGGCCACCTTTTTCTCCCATCTCAGTTAGTATGATGGCCTCATACCTTGTTGCCTCCACTCTTCTTTCTCTTCAATTTATTCTGAAGTTTAAATAAGACTGCAGAGTTTTTTTTTACTTAATTTTTAAAAAATCATAACTATATACATTTATGGGGTATAATATAAGTTGATATACAATGTGGAATGCTTATATCAAACTAATTAACATAACCATCACCTCACTTCCTTTTATGGTAAGACATTTATAATATGCTCTTAGTTGTTTTGAAATATAACCTTGCATTGTGCACATTAGGTGAGATCCCACCAAATACCCTCCCTCCACTCACCCTCCTGCTTACTCTCCCCTCTTTCTTTCTGGACTATCTTTGTGTTTCATCATTTGTATGAATATGTAAGTATTCATATATTAGTTTCATAGCAGTATTGAGTACATTGGATACTTTATTTCCATTTTTGAGATACTTTATTAAAAATATGTTCCAGCTCCATCCAGGTAAACATAAAAGATGTAGTTTCCATCTTTTTTAAGGTTGCCTAGTATTCCATGTTATACATGTACCACAATTTGTTTATCCATTCATGGGTAGATGGGCATTTAGGCTGCTTCCATGACTTGCCTATTGTGAATTAGGCTGCAATAAACATTCTGGTGCAAATGTCTTTGTTGTAAACTGATTTTTGTTCATCTGTTTTTGTTTTTAACTCAAATCCTTTAACTTATTCTGCTTAATTGTCAAGGATAAAATGACTTCCCAAATAAGAACCACCATGCTTACCTGCCTGTGCTTTAAGCCTCATAGTCTATCCTTGCTCTTCTTTAACAAATGGCAACACTTTCTCTCACCAAGCACTTACATGCCTATCTGTATATACTAGAAGTGTGCCCACTTTTATAATGGTGTTCTGATGTGCAGTGATTACCAGAGTAAGTGCAAGTTCAAATGCTCGGCAGAGTCATGCTTCTGTGCAATTCAGGCTCCAGTGAAGGGTGGCTCAGGGGGCACAGCCACCTTTTCACAAGTAGTTCCTCCCTCTGCCTTCCACTATCCCTTTTATTTTCCTCTAATTTCTATGTCATGCCATTGCTTCCTTCATAACCCTTAATTTGTAGTTTTAAGTTGTTTTCTTCTGTTTTCTCTCTCACTTGAACCAAATTCTAAAGTTCCATTAAGATAGCTTGCTTATCATATTTAACGCAGTATCATAAGAACCTGTTTTAAAATGAGGCTTTCCAAAATATTTGCGGATGAATAAGAATGTGTATAGTGACGACAACAACTAACTACACCTAACTATGGTCTTACGATTCTCGTTCAAGACCCATTTAGCAAATAGCTCCGTCTTTCTAGTCTTTCTAGTTTTGTTCCAGACATTTGAATCACAAAATGGACATGGAAAACCCGAGATGATCTTGCTGTCAAAGAACTTATTTTCTAGCTTAAAATTTAGGCATGTCTGCAATAACTTGAGCACCACACAGAACAGTGCCTGCACCTGTTCATGACCTCATGTTCTGTATGTAGGACTGTCACTTTTACTGTACGTAGTTCTTTGAAGGATTAAAAAATATATAACACATTGTACCCTCCGCAAGGAACTCATAATGTGTTTGGGGAGCCATGATAAACCAATATAAGGATTCATAAAATACAACATAAAGAATGTATAATTCATCATCAAATAATGCTATGGCGAACAAATATTAGATCCTCAATTTTTCCTCTGAGACTCAGTTTTCTTTTTCATAACAGAGGTGCTGCAAGGATCAAAGTAGAAATTATATGAATATTTTCTATAAACTGTAGATCACATTAGCAATCCAACACAATAGTACTATTAAAATCTTCCCCAAGCATAGCCAAATAAGCAAGAACACTTCATTCAGAAGACACAAACTGGTATTGACAGAACGTACAAAAGGATTTAACTTTGGTTTTTCATTAGTCTTACTTAACTGTTATGTTCATAAATACGAAGGAAACCCTTTATCACAGTTGTGGAATTGAGTATTTCTTGGCCAAGAATGCCTTTACTTGAGGCTCACACATTCTATTCAAATAAGCAAATATTAACTATTACTTAGCACTGCAATCTCATGGTGAAAACTACAAAGATTCCTTTCCTGAAAAAATATGCACACTAAAAAAGAGGTAAACAAATCATAACATCTTACAAAGCAAAATGAAATCTGGCTTCTCCGAGGCTAATGGGAAGACGCTGAGAGTTCCACAAATCAAAATATAAAATTGCTTTGTGTCTGTGTTTATTGGGTCACATGTATAATGGATACCTGTGGTCACTTCCATTGTACAGGGGAGACTTTCACCTTCAACTTTGCTCATTTCTATACTCCTTGAAATATTTGCAAGTTTACATAGCTTTTCTCTGGACTATGCATAGTCCATTATACAGAGTTTCTCTCATCTTCTAAATATAGACCCTCTCTGCATAGTAACCTGTAGGGAATGTCAGCCCCATGCCCTAAAACCATTGTTATAGAGGAGTACTATGAGTTTCAGCATGAAAAATTGTTAAAATTGAACAAACAGGAAATACATTAGTGGATGTTAGACGTCAGGATGGGATAAAGGAGATGGATGTGGAGGAATCTTTGGGGTGGCACTAACTGTTCTGTGCCTGGATTGCATCAATGTCAATATCCTGGTTATAATATTATAATATGGTTTTGAAAGACATTGCCATTGTGGGAAACTAGCTCAAGGGCACAGATGATCTCTCCATATTATTTCTTGCAACTGCATGAGAATCTATAATTATCTCAAAAGAAAACATTTAATTAGAAACTGATAGTAACATTACACCAATTGAATAAAAAATCCATTAAATTCCATACCGGCATGAATGAATGAATGGGAGACGATAAAGCTTTTTCTCACAGAAGATTACTAACTAGTAAATTTTAAAGTTAAATGTTAGAATTTCATCATTTGACAGCCATCAAAATTAACTCACCCAAGAAATATCAATGGATGCTAAAACAAGACATTAAAATTTGATGAGGAATAGGATGTTTACAGTTTCAAGCCACTTCTCTACAAGATGCTTATCACACACAGTAGAGAACACTGGCAGATCACTTTTTTTGGGTTTTTTTGGAGGCAGAGTCTTCCTCTGTTCCCTGTCTAGAATGCAATAGTGTCATCATAGCTCACAGCAACTTCAAACTCCTGGGCTCAAGTGATCCTCCTGCCTGAAGCTCCCTACTAGCTGGAATTACAGGCATGTGCCAGCCAGCATGTCCAGCTACTTTTGCTAGTTTTTGTAGCTCATTCTTGCTCGGGCACCACCTTAATCACACAAAGTTAACCTTACGGTAATAGAACAAACCAACATGATGCACTGCTTGATAGGGTGAAGTGAGAGGTCCACAGCTGAACTTCTGCCTTATTTCTCAAAATAAGAAATACAAAGACACAGCAGACAAACCCAGGCCGAGGTAGTCTACAAGATGACTGACCCATGATCTTAAGTGACAAGAAGACTGATAGTTCAAGATTGAAGGCTGAAGAGTTATGACAGCTGAATACAGTCAGCCATCCTGGACTGGATTATTTTGCTACAATCAATGCTATCTGAGAAATTGATGAAGCTTAAATGGGGTCTGTGAATTAAGTGGGAACATATGTGTTAGTGTTAATTTCCTGATTCCAATGATTTCATCAAGATTATGAAAGAGAACGTCCCCCTCTGTAGGCTTTACGTACTTAAACCATTCATGGGTGACAGGGCAGCAGTTCACAACTTAGAAATGGTTCAGGAAACATCTTCTGTAACATTGGTAAACTTTTCCATAAGCTTGAGATTGTTTCTAAATAAAAATTATCATTAGTACAAAAAATTTGAGAACTTTTGCTATTGGTTACAGTTAAGAGATTTTTGTGCCCAATTGCTCCTTCTTGCTCTTCTAAAAATATCCATAGTTAAATGAGGATGCCATGATTGAAAATGAAATCTTCTGAATCAAGCATTGGCAAGCTTTTTCTGAAAAGGGTCAGATACTAAATATTTTAGACTTTAGAGAGCCATACCATTTCTATTGCAATTACTCCGTCCTGCCATAATAGTACGAGCAGCCAGACAATACATAAACTACTGAGTTTATTGGAATTATATTCCAAAAAAACTTGGGACGCTGAAATTTAAATGTTATATGATTTTCATGCACCACCATTTTTTTTTCTTAACCATTTAAAAACATCAAACCTGTTAGCATACAAAATTAGGTGGATTTGGCCAATAAGACTCAGTCCGACAATTTTTTTTTTTTTTGAGGCAGAGCCTCAAGCTGTCACCCTGGATAGAGTGCCGTGGCATCACAGCTCACAGCGACCTCCAATTCCTGGGCTCAAACAAGTCTCCTGCCTCAGCCTCCCAAGTAGCTGGGACTACAGGCACACGCCACAACGCCTGGCCCTTTTTTGGTTGCAGCCGTCATTGTTGTTTGGCGGGCCTGGGCTGGATTCGAACCCGCCAGCTCAGGTGTACGTGGCTGGCGCCTTAGCCAGTTGAGCCACAGGGGCCGAGGCTCAGTCTGACAATTGTGCTTTATGTTTTCAAGTGGTCATCATATGCCATATTGCTAAACAGATGATTAGCAAATTATTGTGAACATGCGTTTTATAACTTTAAAAACTAAAGAATTTGCTATGTAACTTTCCAAGACAGAGGTGAATGATTGCTAGTGAACGAATGGACACCACTTAAGGAGATTCACAACACACTGCCTGTTAATTGAATACATTTCTTCTGTCAGGTGGTGCCTAAGTCCAACCCATTCATGAGCCACTCCATCTTAACCCTCAAATAAACCCCGATTCTTATGAGAGTTTGGGATGAGGGGAAGCTCACTTGTAACTAGAAGATAAGTCATTTGTTTCCAAAGGAATTTTCATTAAAATGTTCTGCTTACTTAGGTACAGTGAGGGGACCCAATTAATGAAGTGTTTCTACAGTTTTTATCTAGCACGTGCACACTCTAGGTTTTAATGGGAAGAGTTAGAAACATAATCGAATTACCATATTTCATAAGAGACTACTGGAATAAATTAGAAGGGAGATGAGTGGTGGAACTTAAAGCAACAGTTAATTGGAAAGGAGAAAGGGAAGACCAATAGGCTTATTAATTGCATAATGTTAGCAATTATAGTTAACTTAAAGTTTTAAGTCTAGGAAATTGTAGTTTTGCTAATAAAAAAGGGGAGTTTGAAGACATTTGATTTCTAACAATCTTACATCCACCTACATTTAAAGGTTCTTTCCCAAATATATATCAGGACATTACTTGAACAAATATTTTATCTTTTTCCAATACCTCAGCAATATCCTAGAAAGATAATTGGCACATAATTGGATGACAGATACCACTTTTATCTTGCTAGTTATTAAGTCTATAAGCAGAAAGACCACTCTGACTTTATAAACTCCCAGTGATAGTTTTTTATAAAATTGTTGAAGTTTTTATAAAATCATGGGGTTTTGGTGGGTTTTTTTTTTTTCCAAAAAGAAACTCACTCTAGTTACACTGTTGAGGAAAAGCACAGTCGTAACACATTATTGTGCTTTCATGGGACATAAGCCATCATCTTTGGGACAAGCAATTCTGGGCTGAAAGACATCCACGTGATTTCTCTACCTCAGAGTCCAGCAGCAAAATAAATAAGTAAAGTAAGCAAAGAAATAAAAGAGGTCCCGGGGAAAACCACCACGCAACATAAGCCAGAAGTCCCTGGAACAAGAGAAACACCACTGACCACGCGTTACCAAACACTGATTGCAAAGGATTTATTAAGGTCCAATTAGTATGCTTTCAATTTCAAATAATCCGTATCTCCTCCAGAAAATATTCACATAAACAAAAGTCCAAGTTCATTTCCTTGACTTACAATATAAAATGTTCCGTATTTTGTATAAAGTATGTGCAAATACATTTCTGCTAACCGGTTCCCCACATTCCTTTCACTGTGGGTATTTTACAAGTCTGCCCTCTGCTCAAATGTCCACCGTGTACTGACTTCCTCCTTCCTAGACAGCCATTCATCTTCTGGACTTCTTTCTCTCAGACATCCTCCTGACCTCCGCCTACCTGCTTTGTGACTGTGCTACACCACTGGTTACTTCTTACAGCAAACTGATGCAATTACTACTTTACCTG
>CAUYRH010027660.1:0-17149 GCA_963574655.1 Perodicticus potto | reverse complement strand
GGGGAAAGGAAGAGCAGAGAGAGGGAAGGAGCGAGGGGGTGGGGTCTTGGGGCCTTGGTGTGTGCCACACCTTTTGGGGGCAAAACATGATTGTAAGAGGGACTTTACCCAACAAATGCAACTAGTGTAACATGGTTTCTTGTACCCTCAATGAATCCCCAACAATAAAAAAATAAAAATAAATAAAAAAAAAGGATAGGGAAGGCAACTTGGAGGCCTTGGTGACCTTGACACAGGGAGCCCAAGGCAGTGGTGAGGATGACATTCTGACTGGAGCAGATTCAAGAGTGAATTAGAAGAGAGGGCTTGGGAACAGCGAGGAGAGATAGCGATTGACAATACAGTCTCAGGTACAACATAGGGGTGTGGCACACTTCCTGGATGAAGGACTCAGCTACAACTCGGACTCTAGACTTTACCCTCCGAATATAAATAATGGAACATAATAGTATGTATTCTAATATTAACCTGAAATTAAAAAAGAAAATATGTATGTTTGTAGATAGATAGGTAGATACAGATACATATATATTACAGAAGCAGCGCAGTGTGATGACAGCCAGTGCTAGCTCTTTACTGCTCCTTCTGCCTCTGTTCATCACTCCTCCTTCCTTGTACAGGGAGCTGCTACTGAGCCCACGCCACCAATGGTCCCACAGCCCCTGCTCCTTTCCAACCCACCTCCTGCTCTTCAGTACCTCCCTGTGGAGGCTCTGCATCCAGCCTGGGGGTTTTTCCACATGTCTGTTGCTGGAAAGCTCATCTGCAAATATCTTCAGGACTCACCTCTTCATGTTCTTCAAAGCTCTGTTCACAGCATTCCTCCCATGAGGTGGCTCCTCTAGCTGCCCCATCTGAAATGGGTCCCCCAGAGCTGACACTCTTCACCTCACAACAGCACTCATCACGTGGGAACTTAAGTGATCTATGTGCACTACCCTCCCTCGAAGGTCAGCCCTGAAAATGAGCTCTGACTATGTCTCCCGAGCTTCTTCTAAAGTCAGGCATGGGGCTCCACACACAGTCTGCTCATTACATCACCTTCCTTAGTCACTTAAGTAAAAACATATAAATGTACTTTTCCATTGTTAAATGTAACTTCTAATATCTAGTCACTGTTCTTGATGACAAAAAGACAATGTCAACAGCTCCTGGTACTCCCAGTGAGCTCCTGGGCAGGCTCAGGCAATGTGGGGTCTCCCCTTCCATGCTTCTCTCCTGCCCAGACAGGAGACACTTCGTGAAAAGTTAGAGCTTTTCTGCAATGAGTCTGAAAAGACCATTGGAAACTTAAGCATCTTTCTTATTAAGGTCCAACTTCAGACCCTCCTCTTGAGATACAGGAGAGGAGGGGATCTTCAGTCAGACTGATTGCAGTGAGATTTTACCTGGAAAAGAAAAAGCATTCACCATGCTGAGGCTCAAAGACCCACCCTTCAATCTTTAGCCTTTCTGGCCCTAACACAATCACATGGTACGAGCACCTTTGTTGTGTGAAGATGATACCCGCATTTAAAAATAAAGTTTACATTTTTTATTTTGAATGCAACTCAACCTTTTCCTCTATCACTTAACCAAACAAACAGCAAGTGATCCAAGGCTGGGAGGAAAATTGTTTATATTGGACTGCAAATGATATATTTCTACCATGAATTTTCTGTCACTGAAATGATTGTACTTCATAGAAAGTACCTTTTCTGCTTTTCCACCCTCCCTGCACCCACACCCAGCCTCTGAGCAGAGTGGACCACTGTCATAATGTTGGGGCGCCTGTTCTCTGATTTAGAACCAGGCTGGCAGCCTTGCGGCTCTGATTCTTAAGGATCTCCCATCCTATTGCAAATATTTATTGCCACAACATCAGGGCTTCTCACTAGTTCTCAGCAAAGAGACCTAAACCCCCTGTTACCGCATATTTTATTTATTTATTTATTTTTATAAATTACGTTTTATTAGAACACAGCCCCACTTATTTGTTTACGCATCTTCTCCTCTTTTTTTCTTTTATTAAATCATAGCTGTGTACATAAGTGCAATCATGGGGTACAATGTGCTGGCTTCATATACAATCTGAAATATTTTCATCCAACTGTTTGCCATAATCTTCATGGGATTTTCCTGGTTATTGTGTGAAAACATTTGTATTCTGCATTTAGTAAGTTTCACCTGTACCCTTCTAAGATGCACCATAAGTGTGATCCCACCATTTACCCTCTCTCCACCCATCCTCTTCCCTCCCCTCCCCTCCCTTGCCCCTTTCCCCATATTCTTGTGCTATAATTGGGTTATAGCCTTTATATGAAAGCTATAAATTAGCTTCATAGTAGGGCTGAGTGCATTGGATACTTTTTCTTCCATTCTTGAGATACTTTGCTAAGAAGAATATGTTCCAGCTCCATCCATGTAAACATGAAAGAGGTAAAGTCTCCATCTTTCTTTAAAGCTGCATAATATTCCATGGTATACATGTACCACAGTTTATTAATCCATTTATGGATCAATGGGCACTTGGGCTTCTTCCATGACTTAGCAATTATGTGTTGGGCTGCAATAAACATTCTGGTACAGATATCTTTATTGTAATGTGATTTTTGGTCATCTGGGTATATACCAAGTAAAGGAATTACTTGTGGGTTAATTTTACTGGAGTTAGATGATACCCTAAAGTGGTTTTGATTTGCAGTTTTCTGAGGATTAAGGATTATGAGCATTTTTTCATTTGTTTGTAAGCCATAAGCCTGTCTTTATCAGAGAAGTTTCTGTTCAAGATTCTTGCCCACATAGAGATAGGGTTATTTGTTCTTTTCTACTTCATTAGTTTGAGTTCTCTGTGGATTCTAGTTATCGGACCTATGTCAGAAGTATAACCTGCAAAAATCTTCTACCATTCTGAAGGTTGTCTGTTTGCTTTACTTACTGTCGTCTTGGCTGTGCAAAGCTTTTTAGTTTGGTCAGATCCCAGTAATGTATTTTTGGTGTTGCTTCAATTGTCCAGGGGGTCCTCCTCATAAAATATTCTCCCAGGCCAATTTCTTCAAGTGTTTTCCCTGCACTCTCTTCTAATATTTTTGTAGTTTCACGTCTTAAGTTTAAATCTTTTATCCAGTGAGAATCAATTTTTGTTAATGATGAAAGGTGGGGATCGAGTTCAGTCTTCTACAGGTTGCCAGCACTATTTGTTAAATAGGGAGTCTTTCCTCCTGAATGTTTTTGATAGGCTTATCAAAGATAAAAGGATGATAAGTGGCTGGGTTCATCTCTTGATTCTCTATTCTGTTTCATAAATCTACCTCTCTACTTTTGTGCCATTACCATACTGTGTTGATCACTATAGATTTATAGTATAGCATGAGTCTGGTAACACAATGCCTCCTGATTTGTTTTTATTTCTGAGTAATGTTTTGGCAAATCAAGGTTTGTTTCTGATTCCATATAAAATGAGATACTATTTTATCAAGCTCTTTAAAGTGTGACAATGGTGCTTTGATGGGGATTGCATTAAATCTGTAGATTACTTTTGGTACTATGGACATTTTAACAATGTTGATTCTTCCGAGCCATGAGCATGGTATGTTTTTCCATTTGTTAACATCTTCAGCTATTTCTTTTGTCAGAGTTTCATAATTCTCTTTATAGAGGTCTTTCACGTCCTTTGTTAGGTAAATTCCCAGATATTTCATCTTCTTTGGCACTACTGTAAAAGGAATAGAGTCCTTGACTATATTTTCAGCTTGACTCTTGTTGGCATATATAAAACCTACTAATTTGTAAGTATTGATTTTGTATCCTGAGATGCTGCTTTATTTCCTGACTGCTTCTCAGAGTTTTGTAGTTGCTTTATTTCCTGACTGCTTCTCAGAGTTTTGTAGTTGAGTTCCTGGGATTTTCCAGGTATGAGATCATATCATCTGAGAAGAGTGAGTTTGATTTTTTCTGACCCTGTTTGGATACCCTTGATCACCTTCTCTTGCCTGATTGCGATGGCTAAGACTTCCATTACTATGTTGAATAGCAGTGGAGACAGTGGGAATCCTTGCCTGGTTCCTGATTTGAGTGGAAATGTTTTCAATTTTACACCATTCAATATGATATTGCCTGTAGGTTTGCTGTAGATGGCCTCTATCCCGTCTATGCTTATTTTCTTAAGTGTTCTGATCATGAAAGAATGCTGGATATTATCAAAAGCTTTTTCTGCATCAATTGAGAGAATCATATGGTCTTTGTTTTTTATTTTATTGATGTGATATATTTATAGACTTGTGTTGTTATTGCATATTTTAAAAGCTTCCAGCCCTTGGCACCCAGTGGTGTGAGCCATTACAGCTTTGGCACCCACCCCAAGACCAGATTCATACCTTTACATCCCCCAAAGAGGTACGTGCTTTTAATCTTCACTGCAAAAAGACACAAGTGAAAATAATCCCCAGGAAACACCAGAAGAAAGGACAAATTTCCAGCAGGATTCAGTTGTTGGAGTTAGAGAAAGTGCTTCCTGTCATCCCTGCATCCACAGCTTCTGTATCTGCTTACTTGTCTTGCTTTCTACACTGAGAGAACCAAAACAGATTTGATTTATTTATTTAGATGTCTGAAAGTAATCACATGGATTCTGGAAGTTATTTGATGCTCACACAAATGTTGGCAAAATAAAGTGAATTGCCACTTCTGGTGAAGACAAAGTAAAAGGAATGAGATTTTTATCTTTCTACAAAACAAAACAAAACAACTCCCACCCCCAAACAGACAAAGTCCATGAGACAATGGTCGTTCAGACAGCAGGCTAGACACATCAATGGACAGTGAATTTTGAAAGATCAGAAGCCAATGAGGTGAGTCCTCTGATGGCTACAGCTTAGTGCTTGGAGACAGTTTGCTAGCTTCTGGGCAGGGGAAACCCAGACACCACCTGGCTGTCTCCCAAATTGAGGAGACAGAACTGGGAGGCCTAGAGGCCAAGGCAGCCAGAGTTTACAGGACGTCAGAGAGGAGAGAACTGCATGCAGAGAGAACTCTAGAATCCTTTGAGTCTTTAACAGAGAACTAAAGTGGCCAAGTTGACCTCAAAGCAGATTTTAGAGCTAAGAGTATCAACAGAGTAAAGATAATTATGTAATGTTATAAAGGCAATTGATGAAGAATAGATGATATATCTTAAATGTTTATGCTTCTAATAACAGAACTTTGAGATATAGGTATAAATAAAAAACTGTTAGATTGCAAGAAACAGAAGAATTCACAATTATAGTTAGAGATTTAATATCTGATGAAGTGCCCAGAGAGCAGAGACACAGAAGACTTAAATCACAATGTTGAACAAAGTGACCTAATTGACACTTATAGAATGCTCCACCAGACAGTAGGAGAATACACTTTTCTTTTCATGTGCACATGGAAGATTTACCAAGATAGAGCATATTTTGAGTCACGAAACAAGTCTCACTACATTTTAAAAAATTCAAGTCATGCAAAGTATGGTATTTGACCACAGATGAATACAATTTCTCAATAATAAGAAACACCTCTTGAAAATATCCCAGAATTCAGAAAATAAATAAAATACTTCTAATTAACCCACTGATCAAAAATAAATCAAAGGGGGAAATTTAGAACATTTTTGAACCAGAAAACAAAAGTACCTCAATTTTTTTGAGGTAGCTATAACAGTACTTAGTGGAAATTTATAGCATTAAATATTCAGATTAAAAAGAAAAGATTTCAAAGTAAAACCCTGGATTCATTAAGAAATTGGAAAAATAGAAGAACAAATTATATCCCAAAATAAATAGAAGGAAGGAAATAAGAAAGATAGGAGCAGAAAGCAATTAAACAGAAAATTGAAAACAATACCGAAAGCCATTGAAAACCACTGCAGCAAAAAGCTAGTGCTTTGAGAAGATTGATAAAATTGATGAAAACACTCAGCAGACTGAGTAGGAAAAACAGAGAAAAGATATAAATTACCAATATCAGGATTCAGATAAGCTTACTACAAATTTATTAGATATTAAAAAAGAATAAGGGCATATTATGAATCAATTAACAAATTTAAAAATCTAGATGAAATGAATTTTTTTTCTTAAAAGACAAAACTAACGAAGTTCATTCAAAAGGAAATAAATAACATGCAAGATTTGTCTTGCATGGTGCTTGGTTTATTTCTCTGAAAAACTCTAAGTCAAGTGAGGAAATTATATTTTTCATTAAAAATCATCTCACAAAGAAACATTCAGGCAAAAATGACTGCCCTAGGAATTCTATTAAACATCTTAGGAGCACATTGCACTAATTCTACACAAAGTGCCCCAGAAAATTGAAGAGAAGAGAACATTTTGTATTTTATAAGCATTAACTTAATGCCAATGCTTGAAAAATACAAAGGAAAAAGACTGCCAAATGGGAGGCCAGTATTTGTCATTAACAGAAAGGTGGAGCTTCCTAGCAAATTTTCAGCAAATCAAATTCAAGAATGTAAAAAGGGGCAATGCTACATACTACCTGGTCAAATATAGTTATCCAGGAATTCAAGGTTCTCTGAATATTAAAAAATCAATTACTGTAATTCACCACATTAATACTAAAAAACAAAAAACATATGATCATCTCAACAGTTGGAGAAAAAGCATTTTTCAAACTGCAACCCTCATTTCAGTTATAGACTCTCAGTAAAGTAGAAGAAGAAAGAATATCCTCAAATGGCAGAAATAAAAGAAGGAAAACACATCCAGATTTGAAGGAAGAACTGAAATTCCATGCTCAGATGGCATGATCATTTAAGTAGAAAACCCTATGGGATTTAAGTGAAAGCTATAAAAACTAAAAGACTAAATACAACATACCACAGAACTCAAAACTAATATAAAAAATAATTGTATTTTGACATACTAGCTGAATAAACAGATACCAAAATTAAAAATGCCATTTACAATATGATCAAAGTATATGAAATATTTACAGGAAATGAAATGTATGCAAAAACAGTTCACTAGAAAGCTATAAAACTTAAAAAATTTAAAAGACCTAAATAGAGAGATATTCCCTGTTCATGAATCAAAAGACTCAAAATGGTCAATTTCATCTCCCCAAAGTTTAATCTACAAATTTAACAAATCCCAGTAGAAATCCTAGAGTTAGAATCCAAGTTTATTCTAAAATTAAATTATGAAGTGTGAATAACTTAGACCAGCTAAAGCATCTTTGAAATGCCATGAAATCAGAAGACTACTTTACCTGACTTTATCTAATATTTACTATCAAGCTACAGTAAATAAGACCCTTGGTGTCAGAATAGAGAAATAGAAGAATTTAACAGAGATAAACTCAAACAGTATTGACCTGTTGAGTTTTGACAAAGACATACAGACAATTCAATAGAGAAAGGATAGTCTTCAATAAATGGTAATAGAACAATTAGATATCTATATGCTTTCTTCCTCTCTTTGCCCCACAAAAAAGAAATAATATACTTTGTCCATACATTTCACCATAAACAGGCATTTTGCATGATATTGTGCTTCAAGATACTGTGCTTTTTATGCGTGGAAAGTTTGTCACAATCCTGCACCCAGCAAATCTATTGGTGGCATTTTCTCAGTAACATGTGCTCACCATCTCTGTCACATTTTGGTAATTCTCATAGTGTTTCAAATCCTTTTAATACTGTTTTATAGCTGCTATGGTTATCTGTGATCAGTTATTTAGGAGCACTACAAACCACGCCCATATGAGATAGCACACATGCAGCTCCAGTGGCACGCCTGGCCAGTGTGCAGTACGTAGAAGATGGCACACTTCATTTGTAAATGTGGTATGAGTTCTGACTACTCCACAGACTGGCTCTCCTCTCATTTCTCCTCTTCTCCCCAGGCCTCTTTATTCTCTGACACACAAAATACTGAATTCAGCCAATTAATCATCCTATAGTGGCCTTTAAGTGTTTAAGTGAAAGTCATATATTGCTTGCTTAAATTGAAAGCTGGAAATGATTAAGTTTGGTAAGTTTAGTTGAAAGCTAAAATAGGCCAAGATCTGGGACTCTTGTGCTAAATAGTTAGCTAAATTGTGAATCCAAAGGAAAAGTTATTGAAGGCAGTTAAAAGTGCTACTCCAGTAAACATGTGAATGATAAGACAGCAGAAGCAGTCTCCCTGCTGATTCAGAGAGAGTTATATCTGGATAGAAAATCAAAACCACCACAGTATTTTCTTAAGCAAAGCCTTATCCAGAAGGCTTTGGTTCATGAAGTTTTAAGGAAAGAAACTATTTTTATAAAAGTGTGAGGTGAAAAAGAAAGTGCTGAAGTAGAAGCTACAGCATGTTTTCCAAAAGGTAGAGCTAAGATCTTTGACAAAGGTGGCACTAATCAGCAGATTTTCAACTTTGAAACAGCCTTCTGTTAGAAGAAGATGCCTTCAAGGACTTTAATAGTTACAGAGGAGAAGTCAATGCCTTACTTCAAAGCTTCAAAGGATATTCTGACCCTCTTGTTGGGGCTAATGTAGCTAAAGATTTTGGCAGAAGCCAATGCTCATCTACCACTCTGAAAATCCCAGGGCCTTTTGGAATGATGCTAAATCTACTCTGCTCATGCTCAGTAAAGTGGAACACCAAACCCTGTTTACAGCATGATTTGCTGAATACATCAAGCCCACTGTTCAGATCTACTGCTCAGAAAAAAGATTACAGCATACCTAGTCACCCAAGAGCTTTGATGGAGATGTATGTGTAAGATTAATGTTGTTTTCATGCCTGCTGACACAACAACCATTTTGTAGGCCACAGATCATGGAGTAATTTCAACTTTTAAGTGTTATTTAAGAAATATATTTTTTAAGTCTATAATTGCCATAGGTAGTGATTCTCTCTTTTTTGATTTCGTGATTCTAGATGCCATTAAGAACATTTCTGATTCATGGGAAGAGGTCGAAATATCAACATTAACAGAAGTTTGGGAGAAGTTGATTTCAACCCTCAGGGATGACTTTGAAGGGTCAAGACGTCGGTGGAAGAGGTCACTGCAGGTGTGGTGGAAATAGCAGGAGAGCTAGAATTTGAAGTAGAGCCTGGAGATGTGACAGGATTGTTGCAATTTCATGATAAAACATGAACATATGAAGAGTTGCTTCTTACGGATGAGAAAAAAAGTGGTTTCTTGAGAAACTCCTGGTAAAGATGCTGTCAACATTGTTGAGATGAGAAAAGTGGATTTTAAATAGTATGTAAGCTTAGTTGGGTAAAGCAACTTCAGAGTTTGAGAGGATTGACTTTAATTTTGAAAGTTCTATCGTGGACAAAATGTTATCAGACAGCGTTACACACCACAGAGAATTTTCTTGTGAAAGGAAAAGTGAATTGTTGCAGCACACTTTGTCATTGTCTTATTTTGAGAAATTGTTGCAGCCGCCCCAGCTGTCAGCAGCCACTACCTTATTCAGTCAGCAGCCGTCAACATCGAGGACAGATCCTCCACCAGCAAATAGATTTTGACTCACTGAAGGCTCAGATGATTGTTAGCATTTTATAGTAATAAATTATTTTTAAATTAAGCTACTTTTTTAAGGTCCCATTTTAAAGTCATCATGCTATTGCACACATAATAAAGTATAATGTAAATATAACTTTATATACACTGGGAAACCAAATAATTGTAGTGATATGGAATTTGATCGTAGTGATCTGGAACTGAACTCAATATTTCCAAATTATGACTGTACAAAAAATTAAATTTTATAAGAAAACATAGTGGAAAATCTTTATGTCTTAGAATTAGGCAAAGATTTCTTATATGTAACACAACAAGCAACATCTACAAAAGAAAATATTCGATTAATTGGACTTTATCAAAATTAAGAACTCCTTCTGTTAAAAAAAAACTGGTAAGAGAATAAAAAACAAGCCACAATCTGTGGGAACTATGTTAAACCATTTATCTGATAAAGGACTTGTATCAAGAATATATATGTATATATGTATATATATATATATATATATATATATATATACACATACATATATATGTGTGTGTGTGTGTGTGTGTGTGTGTGTGCGCGTGCCTGTGTGTATTTGGCTTCTTACACACACACACGCACACCACATATATGTAAGAGGCCAAAGCTCGGTAAGAAATAGAGGAAGTATTTGAACAGATAATTCACCAAAGAAGATACACGGAGACAAATGAGCACAGGGAAAGATGATCCATTTCATTAGCCATTTCCATTAGGAAAGGCAAATTAAAGCCACTATGAAATAACCCTCCAGGACTATCAAAATATCTAAAACTAGGAAAAGCGAGCACACAAAATATTGGCGAGGCTGTGGCACAGCCGCAACCCTCGTGTACCTCTCTGGGAATGTAAATGTCATAGCCATTTGGAAAGCAGTCGGCCAGTTCCGTGAACAGTAAAGCACACACCCACTACACAACACAGTCGCTCTACTCTTCCGTCCTTACTCAAGAGAAAGCACAGTCCATATTAATAGAAAGATTTGTGTGTGCGTGTTCACAGCAGCTTTATTAGTTAACGGCTCCAAATTGGCAACAACCCGAACGTCCGCAAAGGAATTCGTGGGTACCGGGAATGCGGTCTAGCCCCAGACTGAGGGAGGCAGTTCTTGCTCAGCTATGAAAATCAATGGCCCACTGATACAGCAGCAACGTGGGCGGATCTCAGAGACTGGCTGAGTGAAAGCAGCGGGGGGGGGGTGGGTGGGCTGGGAGGAGCGGCACTCCCCGCGCGCGGGCGTCTCCGCGGGAGCTGGAGGCGGCGGCGGCAGCAGGACAGCGCGGGCAGCAGCGGGCGGGCTCCGGCGGGCTCCGCAGTCCCGCAGCCTGGCGTCGCCCGGGCAGGGCAGAGGCGGGCCAAAGGCCCCTGAGCCCCAGGACCTGCCGCGTCTCTCCGCACCTCCGGGGCCTGGGCAGGACCTCACCCTGTCGGGCTGGAGAGGTGGGGTGACGCTGCATTGAGACCTTCCCAGCGCCAGCGCTGTCCCTGGGGTGGGCTGGCAGTGAGGGGACTCCAAAGGCCAAGAGCTAGGCCCCCGCCTTCTGCCTGCACCGGACGGGTGGTCATCTGGCTGACCTCAGTATTTCTCCCCAGTGATCTCACCTCGCAGGCCGCGGGAAAATCCTAACGTTGTGTGTTCCTTTTCTCTTGACAGTTCCACCAAAAGGGAAAGGGTTTTGCCCTTCACAGGATTGCAACATAAAATCACAGTTGCCGCAACCCAGGAATGGGAATCCAGCGGCCCTTTTTTGATACTTCACGTTTTTGTTTTTAAATCAGAACCTTGACTTTTACCAAAACTTTTGGAGAAATGGCTGCCGTTCTAGAGGGACAAACCAATTAATTTCCATGAAACCTTTGCAGGACTACAAAACTGTCAGTTTACATAATTTTCCCCACAAACTAAACAAAAGTGAGGGAGCATCGCCACCGGCGCATTGTTGCTAGGGAACCTCTATTTTGAAAGTTCAAGTTATTGACTATCACTTCAATAGATCCTGGAGGCTACTAACAGAAGTTGCAATTTCGAGCTAGTTCCTGTAGGTGGCATTTAGGGTTTGTTTGGTTTTTTAAATATGATCCATCTGGTGTGATTCTACTTACAAGAAATTTTGAAAACACAAGCTTATTTTTAGGTACAAAAGTACATCAGTTACTTTCTTAGGATTAGACGACAGGGAGAGGCATGAGGGAGAAAATACCAAGGGACATTACGAACATTTTAAAGATGGTGTGTCAGTCATGCACTGTGGCACTACAAACTGAAGTGTGCGGAATACAGCTGATTTCTGTTTCTACCTGCCCACCCGGATGAATGGGCATGTGTGGAGACAAAGTATGGAAGCATGGTGGCTTCTTTGGAGTAAAATAAGGCCTTGGTGGCACTTTAAATGAATTATCTCTTTTAATTCTTGTAAAAACTCCTTTAAAAAAAGTACTGTTATCCTTATTTTACACATGAGAAAATAGAGCCTCAGAAAGTTTGACAACTTTGATTGCTACTCTCTGGCCACAGAGCCAGCGCTAATGAGACTAAGACTTTACCAGCTGCCACCGGCAACAGCTCTTTGCTCAGTCCTGAGAACTCTACCTGTCCCTAAAAGATCTGGGAATGGTGAGGGGGTGCAATCATCCCCTGGGACTTATGTGTTCTTGCTTTGTCTGGAGTCCAATGTGGTATTAAGGATCTGGGGGAGATTAGGATTCCTGCTCTGAGAGAGGATACCCAAGAAGGGTGAGGTCTGGGAGAACCCGTCTTCTCAAGGAGACCACAAGGATACACCTGCAGGGTCCTCTCCATGGTGACTCAGCTCTTGGGAATTTGTAAACTTAACTTCCCGGAACTTGGAAATTTCCAAGTTCTGCGAAATACTGTAGTTCTATAGGGGCTGGAAAAGCATCCCCCGCTTGATTCTAACTGGCCAATAGGAAGGGTACCTGTGGGGTGGAACTTTTTGACTGTAGATAAAAAGGAATTCTTCCATGCCGTATGTAAGCTCCCGGCTGGTGAATAAAGCCCTTCCTCTTATAAATGTGGTGTTTGGGTGCTCTTTCTCTCCTTTGGGCCTTGTCTTCCTGCAACAGCACTTAGGGTGACCAACTGTTCTCCTTTTCCTAGGCTTGAAGGGGTTTCTGGAATGCAGGATTTTGATTTTAAAAAATCAAAATTTGGTTTGGTGATGAGCCAGTCACCAAACTCTAGGTTAGCAGAGGCCTTGCTCTCCAGGAACTGATTTCGCGGCTCCTTGGTCCTTCAAAACATGCACAGAATATTGTCTTGGACTTTAGGCCAGATTGATGAGATGGTTTCACCAATAAATAAAGAAACAAGGGAAGGCAGTGTTCTTTTTCATTGCTCTTTTATTTCTGTGCTGTCTATATGTCAGTAACACTAGGAAAGATGGTTCCTGCCTTTTTGACCTTACATTTGCAGATGGAGGCCTCTACTGGGTAGATGGCTATGAGAGGAGTTAAGGCCTCTGCTTGAGTAGAAATGGCAGTCAGCAAAAAAACAGCTTTTCTAAACCAGACCCCCAGGGATCCCCTACACTAAAAGGGGGGAACATGGCTCCAGGGACAGTCTACTTGTTTGGCTTCTTCTGCCCAGACAGACCTGGCCCATCTTGTGAACTCTGGGTCTTCTGTTGGGTTTGAGGGCCCTTGTCCTGGTTTTGGGCTTGGTTGGGTCCAGATTCCTTATCAGAGGATGTACACTCAGGCTTGGACTCTGGACAGCACCTGGCCTGAATGTAACATGGAGGCTTTGGGGGGCAGCATTGATTGCATTTTGGAGAGCAGCACTGATTGCATTTGGGCGGGCAGCACTGATTGCATTTTTGGGGGCAGCACTGATTACATTTTGGTTGACAGCATGGATTGCATTTTGGGGGGCAGCATGGATTGCATTTTGGGGGGCAGCATTTATTATATTTTGCTTGGTCACACATCTTCTGGAGATTTAGAGGTCCTAGAAAAAAAATAGAGAAAATCTCATCAGAAGGAAAGCTGGGTGCCTGCCTTCATTTCCTCCTCTTACTTAACCCCCCAATATATCCATCTTCAGGGTGATGACTCAGACCAGAGTTAGGAAAGCAGAGGGCACACCAGCCCCATGAGTCTATGCCCTTTGTTTGTCAGTATCTTTGTTTCTTACTAGGTAACCATTTGCCAGATAAAGAATTGAAAGACCAAAATATGTAAGAAATTTGCCTGAGGGCTCTTCTCTAATGAGAAACAGTGTGATCCTCAGTAGACTGAATCTGAGTCAAGTTCCAGGCACATCACAAACATCATCTCATGTAATGACAGCTGTCAGCCTCAGAGATAGGCATCCTGACCCCGCCTCATGTATGAGGACAGCTGAGGTCCAGAGATCTCCCTCAGTTGCTTGTAAGTAGATTCCAGCCAGGTTCCACCGCCCACCCCTCAGGCCCAAGCATATGTTTGTTCTGGTCTCCAATTTGGGTCCCAGGGACTAAGGTGCAGTGGGACTCCTGCACTTAGGGTGAGCACCTGTCACACACTTCCTGTATCTACCATCTCACCCCTTACACTGAGCACACGAGAGGCCAGTGCTGTGAGGTGGCCACAGCAGGACGAGATGAGAAGGACATTGCAGGATCTGAGTTTCAGGCCTGGTGGCCAGGGGCTCGGGCAGCTCTGTCTTCCCCTCCCTGGGCTCCTATCTCTTCTTCTGTTAATACATAAGGGCAGTGGTGAAGATGAGGATGGAGAAACCTACCCTCTTTCTGCCCAGGAAATCTAGTCCTCCTGAGAAGATCCATAGGCCTAGGCCCCAGTGTGTGACCCCTGGGGTAGTCCCTGTCTCATTTCCCTGTTCCTCCAGTGGTGCACGGAAGAACAAATGGATGCCACTGTTGTGGGTCCAGTACAGGACAAAGGGCCTAGAAGTTTAGGAGTCAGCAGATAGTGGGATAGGTTGTTATCTAGCCTTAGGGGGAACATAGAAGGGGGGAGATGAGCATGTTTCCCCACTGGGGACTCAGCCCACAGCCATGCACTCATGTGAGGGAAGTGTTGGGCTTGTCAGAGACCTGTCATCGGGTTGGGGAGGATGGATATGGGACTTGGAGTGACAACAGCTGAAGTGCAACCACACTTCAGGCCTCTGGCACTCACATGATTTATAACAAAATCCTCCAGCCCAAACTGGTTTTTAAAACTGAACCAGTTGCTGCTATGGACTTTCCTCTGAGCACACATATGTCCGTGTACCTGTAGGGTGTGTGTGTGTAGTACAGGTGCAGAAAAGGGAGAAGAGAGGTTTGTGAGGAGAGAGGTCCTGTTAGCAAGACCATGCTGCGACTGCTGTGCTTGCTCATGAGCCTCTCCTTATCAAGACTAGCTCACAGCAGGGGCCTCCCTCCTCCCACCAGCACTTCACCTGCTCTCCATCCCGTCCCTGGCCTGCCCCCCTGCCACCAGGCCACGTCCTGCTCCAAACGCTCTATCCAGTGCTTAGAAAGCCACCCCTCTTGCCTTCTTGTTCTGTTCTTTGCTGTGTCCTGCAGATAGAGGGACTCCGGTGGCAGCAGTTACAAATCCCTCCTCACATCAAAGGCCTCCTGCTGGTTACCCTGTAGGACAGAACACGGTGTCACTTCCCTGCGGGTGTGCAGGGTTCTCTAGTTAGGTGGCTATAAAGGACCTGCCCGGTGACCTACTTTGCTGTTTGAACTACCCTGTGACTACAGAAGACCCAGGACTTTGGGTCTCTTAAATCATGAGTGCCAGGCTCTTGACTCAGCCCTTTTCATCTGGGGATCCACCTAAACCCAGCTCACGTCCTACAGACTACCACTGAGTCAGGTGTGCCTGACATCTCCACCCACACGAGCAGCAACTTTCCCAAACTGACAAGTCAGGCTCAGCCACAGCCCAGCTTCATCTACTTCAACTTTCTGAGCTGTCAGAGCTTCACCTTGGGGTTTCTCTGTGGGAAGCCTCTGGCCTGTGCCCAGGAAGGCTGTCAGAGGGTCAGCTGTAGGAAATACATACAGGAAAGGGTCACCATGGGAGACCCTGCCACCTGGCCTAAAGCCTTCACTCTCCCAATCCCTTCCTAGAGGCTGCAGCCTGCACGGGGTCAGGAGCAGTTCCCTCATGAAAGGGGAATGTGATTTCCTGGGTCAGGAGACTATGTGGCTCCATGCCTGGATCCACTGGGCCTTTTAGAAAGAGCTTCCTATTTTAAGAGAAAGACACTGGAGCAAGACTCCCAAGGGGCAGGGGTGACATAGAAGTCACAGACCCTCCTCCCAGGTCAGGGGAGGCTGCAGAGGGGCTGAGAGAGCTGGAGGACCTGCCTTGAGATGTCCTGACTTGCCTGGGAGGGAGGAGGAGAGACAGAGGCCAAGCCCTTCAGAGCACAAAGAAAATGGGATAGGGACACATTCACATAAAAATCAGGAAAAGGGGAGAGAGCAGGGCTACGAGTGTCCTGCTGTGAACCCCCATTGCCATATTCAGAGCTGTGTCTCGGGAAGAGAGAGAGAGCATGTGTGTCTGTACGCAGGTGTGTGTGGGGTGGGGGGGGATGTGGGTGGGTGCACGTAGAGAGCTGAACCTGTCCCATCTCCTTGTGTGTGTGTGTATGCAGAGAGCTAAATTTGTCCCATCTGTTTGTGTGGGGGTATGTGGGGGTGAGGCAGAGAGCTGAATCTGTCCCATCTCATTCTCTCTGTGTGCGTGTGTGTGGGTAAGGCAGAGAGCCTAATCTGTCCCATCTCCTTGAGTGAATCTCTCCCTTCAGAGCTCAGACCTCAGATCAGGTCTTGAAAGGGGAGGAGAGAATCCCCTCTGGCTTTGTTTTGCTGTTTGTGTTTGGTGGGGCCTCCTTCACCAGTTCTCTGCGTGGTCTTGTACTGTGTCTCCCTCTGCCTCTCTCCCTCTGTGGCCATTGTTTTCTTCTCTAGTTTGTCAGTGCCCTGAAATGACAGTTCAGCATCTCCTTGCCACATGCAAGTCCAGCTAGTTAGGATTCATTCCCCTTATAATGGGCTGAGTTGTTCTCATTCCAGTGCCAGTGGGTGGAAAGACCTCTCAGTGGACTGCGTAGTCCCTTAAAGGGGCTCATCTTGCTGCCCCTACAGACATCCCCTTGGCATGGACCCTGTGGTTGGACCCCTGGAATAAATCCTGAGTGAAGAGCTTGTGCTATATCAATGATGGACAGCATACTAGGAATCAGCCTCTTCAGTGCATCACTGGTAGGGCAGGGCTGTGTCCCCCAGCAGCCTGACCACCCAGAGTGCAAGGGGCCCCCGCTCTCTGAGCCAGCACCATCCCCACAGTCTCCCTGCTGCCTGGTCACAGTGTCTGTGCTCCTTTAATCAGAAGGTGCTCCCAGTCACTGGCCTCCTGACGGATAGTCATCCTTTAATCCAGGAATAGCTGGTCTTCCTTGAAGCCTCCCTCCTTCAGGACCTCAGTCCCTGCCCAAAGGACCTGCCTCTGGGGCCAGCCTGCCTCCTGCAGGACAAATTCTTATCCTAGGACAAGATTTTCTGAAGTTCCCCACAGCCCACCCCAGGAATCCTGCTAGATCACGCCGTGACAGCCGTGCCACAGAACAGGACCATGTTTTGAGAGCTTCTTACTGTTCTGTTTCAGCGAGGACCCACAGA